>CAHIKZ030001087.1:20000-140000 GCA_903632075.3 Acanthosepion pharaonis | reverse complement strand
AGAAATTCAGACAGAAGGCGATCAGGTGATAATAACAACAAAGATGAGGACAATAGTCCGCATGTAAATAGTGTAAATAATGATAACTCCTCATCCCAGAAATTCAGACAGAAGGCGATCAGGTGATAATAACAACAAAGAAGAGGACAATAGTCCGAATGTAAATAGTGTAAATAATGATAACTACTCATCCCAGAAATTCAGACAGAAGGCGATCAGGTGATAATAACAACAAAGATGAGGACAATAGTCCGAATGTAAATAGTGTAAATAATGATAACTCCTCATCCCAGAAATTCAGACAGAAGGCGATCAGGTGATAATAACAACAAAGAAGAGGACAATAGTCCGAATGTAAATAGTGTAAATAATGATAACTCCTCATCCCAGAAATTCAGACAGAAGGCGATCAGGTGATAATAACAACAAAGATGAGGATAATAGTCCGAATGTAAATAGTGTAAATAATGATAACTCCTCATCCCAGAAATTCAGACAGAAGGCGATCAGGTGATAATAACAACAAAGATGAGGACAATAGTCCGAATGTAAATAGTGTAAATAATGATAACTCCTCATCCCAGAAATTCAGACAGAAGGCGATCAGGTGATAATAACAACAAAGAAGAGGACAATAGTCCGAATGTAAATAGTGTAAATAATGATAACTCCTCATCCCAGAAATTCAGACAGAAGGCGATCAGGTGATAATAACAACAAAAAGATGAGGATAATAGTCCGAATGTAAATAGTGTAAATAATGATAACTCCTCATCCCAGAAATTCAGACAGAAGGCGATCAGGTGATAATAACAACAAAGATGAGGACAATACTCCGAATGTAAATAGTGTAAATAATGATAACTCCTCATCCCAGAAATTCAGACAGAAGGCGATCAGGTGATAATAACAACAAAGATGAGGACAATAGTCTGAATGTAAATAGTGTAAATAATGATAACTCCTCATCCCAGAAATTCAGACAGAAGGCGATCAGGTGATAATAACAACAAAGATGAGGACAATAGTCCGAATGTAAATAGTGTAAATAATGATAACTCCTCATCCCAGAAATTCAGACAGAAGGCGATCAGGTGATAATAACAACAAAGAAGAGGACAATAGTCCGAATGTAAATAGTGTAAATAATGATAACTCCTCATCCCAGAAATTCAGACAGAAGGCGATCAGGTGATAATAACAACAAAGAAGAGGACAATAGTCCGAATGTAAATAGTGTAAATAATGATAACTCCTCATCCCAGAAATTCAGACAGAAGGCGATCAGGTGATAATAACAACAAAGATGAGTACAATAGTCCGAATGTAAATAGTGTAAATAATGATAACTCCTCATCCCAGAAATTCAGACAGAGAAGAAAGTCTCATCTAGAAAAAAAGAGAAAAGAAGATACGATAATAAGAAAAGTGAGGTAGAAGATATAAAAAAAAAAGAAATTTTTAGATGAAAGCAACGATAAAGCGCGGGAAATGATATCAGAATTAAAATAAAGCTAAATAAAACCAAAAAAAAAAAGGAAATGTGTTTTATGAGGTGGAAAAGGAAAACAAAAGAACGGAAACGGAAAATTGAATTTTTTTATTATTATTATTACGTTACCAAATTTATGCGAATGCGATAAAACTGATTCCAACTCCAAGAAACTCGGCTGATTAAATTTGAAAAGTCAGCCAATTTTACTCCAGTTAAAGCGGAGAGATATGATATGTTTTCAATTATTAAGAAATGTTTGCACAACGAAAATACAACTAACGAGACATGACAGGAAATACAGACATCGACAAAAATCTAAACTCAGAGATGTTAATGTAATTCCATTAATCTATCATGAATTTTACTTCGGAATATGGCTGAACACCCAGAAGACATTATACAATCACCTAATTATGGGTAAGTGACTTTGTAGAGGAACGATAGAATCTAAAAATTAATATATATATATATATATATATATATATATATATATATATATATTGGTGTGTGTGTATATTTCGTCATAAAATCTTGATAAAAACAACTTAAAGGAATTGACTAATGTAAACAGAACAAGCGAAATCATATGACAAAGATATAAAGGCGACATACTGGCAAACACACATTCGCTTAAGGGTCAACAGGCTGTAAGAGACAGTAAATAAAGAAGGAAAAACTGAGATTAAGGGTAAGTAAGTCGACTTTAAGATGCTTATCTATTTATCTATCTATTAGGTTGGTGCAAAAATAATGACGTAAGAATGTCGTCTTTGACGTAAAAAATACGTCAAAAAACGATATTATTACGTCATTATTTTGCACCATCCTAATATCTATCTATCTATCTATAGATATATATATATATATATATATATTGTAGAGTAGTTTTCACAGTGGAGGCTTGTATTTCGCTAAGTCGGTCCTAAAAGGTCCGACGTACAAAACGTTAGGAACTTGCCATAAGAGTTAACGACGCAGCAATCTAGGTTGTGATGGTTGATACTTCAATGTCCGACATCGACTGACTCGCACAACACCACTGAGCCCAACTGGCGACCGCTACAACTACTACTACTACTACTACTACTACGACGACGACGGCGACGACTTATTATTATGTGTGGGAGAGTCGATTAATGATAGAATAGGTACGTTCAGGTATGACCAAGGGTACCGCTCAGAATTCCTTGTCGCCAATGTGTTGTAGAGCAGTTTTCACCAGTGGGGGCTTGTATTTCGCTAAGTCGGTCCTAAAAGGGTCCGACGTACAAAACGTTAGGAACATGAAATAAGAGTTAATGACGCAGCAATCTAGTTGTGATGGTTGATACTTCAATGTCCGACATCGACTGACTCGCTCAACACAACTGAACTCAACTAGCGACTGCTACTACTACTTATTATCTGTGGGAGTGTCTATTACAATAGAATAGGTATTATGGCATGCCAATATATGGAAACAAATATATGGATATAGATCCGACAGTATGAAGAAAAATATACGGGAAAACAAACAAAAATCCTAAACTGCAATTATGCTGTTTTAATGTTAATATAATGTCAACGTCGGACGTTTTGGTCTAATACACCATCTTCAGGACATATTCATAAAACATAATTAACATTAGACTATATATGAGAAAATCGTTCACTCGAGCTTATCTAGTATTTTGAAATCATCTTCGAATACGTTTTCGCAACATCGCCCACGTGACGACGATGTGATCATATTAAAACGGAACGCTGATCTTACAAAAAAAAAATTCAGTTATCTGTTTGGATCAGTCTTCCTCTTGTGTGCATCGTCTTTTTCATGTTGTCTTGAAGATGGTCTATTAGACCGAAACGTCCGACGTTCACATTATATTAACGTTAAAACAGCATAATTGCATATTAGTATTTTTGTTTGCTTTCCTGTATATTTTCTTCATATATATATATATATATATATATATATATATATATATATATATATATATATATATATATGTTAGCAGCATGGCCTGGCGTTGCCCGGCCTTGATTTAAAAATCGTACGATTCATACAGAATTCGCTATCACTTGACTTGATCACACTGCGAATTTTTTCTATGCTCTATACTAAACATTAAATCTGTTACGAAAAAAGAATTAAGGAAAATGAACACAAAACGATCAGCTTTAAAAAAGGACTCGTAACTTGAAAAACTGAATGAAAAATGAATGTTAATAACAAATACTTTTTCACACCCAAACGACTTCTGCGGAATCAGAATCAATGTTGAGTTTAAGCAAGCGAATGAGCCAATTGGAGTAAAGTGCCATGCAGATTTAAATTTTTCCCACTTGTGACGAATGCAGTTAACATTCGTGTCAGTTAGCTGTTGGCTCTCACGCTGGCCAATAGAATCCTCCTGCCTATTTGTGGCAGCCAGCTATAGGCTCTCACTCTAGCCAGTAGAAAATGGCCGCAATCTACATAAACACTTCCGTAGTAGCATGAAAAATCGATTATTTCCACTGTCGATGGGAGTTGGGAAATGCAATGTCGGTGTTGGCCTTCCCACTAACTTGGAGCATGTGCATGTAAATTTTTGTGCAAATCCGTCGAAAATTGCGGCCGTGGATTCGTTACACACAAAATTTCTTCACGACAAAGATGCAAATTCGGTTCGATGGATATAGTGGCGAGAACCAAAATGGTTATGAACCATTTTTTTTTTTCTCTCTCTCCTCTCTCTCTCTCTATATATATATATATATATATATATATATATAATAACTGGCCACTCGTATTCTTGGATACACGTCTACAAGGTCGGCTAGGCAGTCCCTAATTCAGGCACGCTAGGCACATTTGTATTTGTTAAACAATCACAGACATATATATATATATATATATATATATATATATATATATATATATATATATATATATATATATATACACATACACATACATATATATATGTATATAAATGGCATGTGTATACATATATAACTATTTTTACATAGGAAAATTAAAAGGCACGATGTTGGTGATAATAATTGTTTGTCTCATGTATGTATATATATATATATATATATATATATATATATATATATATATATATATATATATATATATAAGGTGCAGTTCCCTGTACTCTACCCTGATATTCTTTTGAGTATACATTCAGCTTTCATGAATAGATATTGAAAAGCCAACCTGAATTGTATTGAACTGGGGGTGTGTGAGAGGGAGAAAGTGAGAGAGAGTAAATCAGTTATTTTTTGTGTTTTTGGGTGAGTTCCTCTGTGTTTGTGTGTGTGTATGTGTGTGTGTTTGTGTGTGTGTGTGTGTGTGTGTGTGTGTGTGTGTGTGTGTGTGTGTGTGTGTGCATTCTATTCCTGTCACAGCATCATATTAAATAAACACTTGAAGTTGTTTCCAAAGACCTTGCGTGTGTCTCTATTGGATGAATCTGTCCAAGGCAAGTCAACCGACTTACGTATATAAATATACATATATATATGTCAGATGATTGGCGTCTTTCTTCGACGAAAACAGTCATTCCTTCTATTGGAACTTTTACTCCTTTGCGTTGATGGCAAGAATATTTGTTTCTTTTTTTTTTTGTTTTCTATTGTTTTTTTTTTTTCGTTCTTTCTACTTCTCTTTTTTTCATTTCTTTCTTCAACAGACATTTTTTTTTCGCTAAAGAGTGGATCGGCCGTTTCCTCTCGTGACTCTTTGAGCCGCCATTGGACATCAATCAATGAAACATTTGCCGAAGGTCAACACCAAATAATACGCCATATTATGCAAAAAGACGTAAAAAGAGTTCTCCTGCCATATTCTCTGGTACGCTCGTGTTTGAAATTATCTCATCAGATGGGGTTTCAGTTTCTTTTCACCTCTACAGCCGCTCACAAGAAAATAAACCCTGGTAAATTATTTTTAAACGTTGGGAGCTACATGGCTAATGCGGTAGTCTTATGACTAAAACTAATTTCAGCTGACACCAAATGGTTGATTTTCGACATAAAATTTCGTCTTTCAATTGAATTGTTATATGCAGTCAAACAACTTTGCTTGAAAATTATAGAAAGATAGACATTTTTATTAATTCGTCCATTTTTTTGTTGTTCTGTCTCCTTAATAATGTAATTGTTCTTTTCTCATAAACTGATTCACACTTTCTTTATTTCTTTTCCTATACATTTAAAACATTCGCGTCTTACTGATATTTTGCCTTGATTGCGAGGAAATGAATAAAATACACACACAAACAAACATATATATATATATATATATATATATATATATATATATATATATATATATATATATAGAGGTTGGTAAATCAAAAAGTAGTTAGTAGTAAGTTAAAGGGAATTTAACTTAATTCTATAACTGAATTTGAAGTTTTTTTTCTGTTTTTTTTCAAGCGAATTTTCGAATAACTTATTTTTAAATTCAATATTAGTTACTAAGGATAGGGAAATCCAGTCATTTTAACAATATTTATGCTCTGTAGATTTGAACTGAGCACCCTTTTGTAAAAATAAGAATATTAATAAGATATATATATATATATATATATATATATATATATATATATATATATATATATAATTCTTTTATAAAAGAATATAAAGACATAAGACATATTTAAGATATAAAATGTCTTAAAATACTTTTCGGACTTTGTCCATGTCATATATATATATATATATATATATATATATATATATAGATAGATAGATAGATAGATAGATAGATAGATAGATATGAGCAGACTGAGGTACATAGATATGAGCATAATATGACTAAACTATGTGTATTGATAGGAACGTGTGCAGATATACATAAACAGAATTGATAGATATATTAGGTTGGTGCAAAAATAATCACGTAATAATGTCATTTTTTGACGTATTTTATAACGTCAAAAAACGACATTCTTACATCATTATTTTTGCACCAACCTAATATATAGAGAGATGAATATAATAATATAGACAGACAGATATGGGCCGACAAGTTCTAAATTAATTGTGATAGAAAAAATGGCAGAGGCAAAATAATATAAATATTTGGAAATAATGAAGGAGACTTTAATAGACGAGTTCACTAACTGAAAATTGCGTTTGCATAGATCTCTGAGTCGTTTGCATAGATCTCTGAGTCGTTTGCATAGATCTCTGAGTCGTTTGCATAGATCTCTGAGTCGTGCGAATATCAAGGAACGATATATATATATATTTTAACATATATACTTTATACCTCTGTTATGTAACATCGAGAACTGTACCAATAACACAAGCAATTGATGTGCAATTCATATATATATATATATATATATATATATATATATATATATATATATATATATTATCGACAGGAAAACACATGGATGTGCAGGGGGGTATCGTAGTGGTGGTTTACTCAGGTTTACCCGCAGTAGTGTTCCGGTCGGCGTTTTATTTTTTAAGATATTAAATCGAACTACAGGTTTGATTTTTATTACTTGAAATTGAGCAGTTTTTTAAGGTGTACGATCTTAACAAATATTTATGTTAGCTTATTTCGTCATACATACATATATATATATATATATATATATATATATATATATATATATATATATATATATATATATATATTCAGTGACCATCTGTCAATGCCTGTATATTTGAAATATATATATATATATATATATATATATATATATATGTATGTATGTATGTATATGTATGTATACATATATATATATATATAGAGAGAGAGAGGAGATAGATAGATAGATAGATAGATAGATAGATAGATAGATAGATAGATAAACATACTGAGATAGACAATGAACGCACTGAGATAGATAGATAGATAGATAGATAGATAGATAGATAGATAGATAGATAGATAGATATTATATCGAATCAGACTTGAAGTGAGGTTCTTGAAGATTAAACAGTAATATAAACTATTGTCAATCAAATATTGGCAATCATTCAACATCCCATTCTCGACCCCCCTCCCCCACCTTCATTGATCTCTCTTCAGGCAGGAGGTTAATAAATTGGCCGGTCTCTTTGCAAAACTTTCCACTCGAACTTGGGTTCATCAAATCCAGCAACGGTTTTCATATTTATTCACCCACAAACGTTGCAAGCATTTCGAGGTTAATTTCAGTTTGCTTCAGCCCAGACCAGCTCAGCCCAGTCAAGACCAGCCTATCCCAAAGCAGCCTGACGCCCTTTTAATTTATTGAACATCCAGAACCCATATTTACTCGCCGAATGCATTTATACAGCATTCCCATTCGGAAAGTCCTAACTAACGCCTTTCCATCCTTAATACATTCTGAATAACATGTCCAATTGTCGCCCGATTTAATTATTAAAATCTCCACATGCGAAAAATTATATTAAATCACAACCCGACTACCTCACTTGGGCCAGATGTTTCAATTTACCAACCGACGAGGTACGTTTAATTACATTGCGAAAAGTAGGAATCCATCTGTTCTATCCCCCAGCTATGGGTTAAATAACAGGGCAGACTGGGTATGTTGAAACTTGACTAATGCATGGAATGATAATGCAACACAAAAGGTAGTTAGAACAAAATGTATTGAAACAAGAAAGTGTACACAATATTTACATATAGTCTTTTGTATATTCCTGGTAAGACCGTTCCTGGAGAATGTGTTGACTGAGTCGCAGTCTGGGAGAGTCTCGGGTTTGAATCTCTTGATCCCTCCCTCTCTTCCCGGTACCAACCATATTTATATGGTCGGTACTCCCCTATGCAAATTAGGTGGATCCTACCACAACAGGGTAGTATAGCCTTGGTTGGCAACCAGTCTACTTCAGAATGAAATGGAAAATCTGCGGGCAAAACTTCTGCCGTGTCAGTCATGGATTGAAAGAGACATGATCGCCAAAGCGTATTTCACGGATGGCTTTTAACTGATTGATAGCTTACAAGAATTAAAGCCGTAATGTTTTAACTAATCACTGCCCCAAATCTTTATTTATCTATTTCATTGAGGAATTTATCATAAGGAGGTTTTATAAGTACTTTCCCTTAAACATGTTTGCCTCATTATCGCCCGACAACCTTTAATACATTAAGGACTATTTGCCAACCGACTGCATATTATATTATTTTTAATAGATATTTTTTTTCATTGCCGCCCAAAAGTCTTATTTATTCCGAAATAGAAAAAAAACAGACTGTTACCTAATTACCGCCCATTGTCATTTAATATCTTCTGCAAGAGAAATATGTATTTGCTGTCATACGTATTTCATATTAAATTAAATTTTCTAAATAACTACAGGCAAGCAATTTTTTAAAAATTATTCCAAACTTGCACGCCGGATTATTATTATTGTCTGGGCCAGTTCGTTCTATTTACCACCCGACTGTAGCTTACAAATTACAATTTTTATCCTTGACCCGAGTGTACGTCCTCAGGTTCCTGACGTTTAACCCCACCTTGTATCACCCTCCTCCTCAGTGGGGAGACAAGGGTAAATAACGATATGAGTTTCTTTTTAAGCAATTCACCCCAAGCAAGGCAGGAGTGCCACTAGCATCTAAGGGGTCACAGAGAGTGAGAGCAAAAGTAAAGAGGGGTGTTTGAGGAAAGGATATAGAGAAGAGCGGGGATAAGGATCAAAGCATCAGAAGATGTCGATTGACATTACATTTAAATTTTTGAAGATTATAGTTATAAGGGAAGCAAGTGAAAAGAAAGTTCCACTGTCGGGAAGTGCGAGAGCAGAAGCTGTTGGAGTAGAAAAGGCCTTTGTATTTAACTGTTTTGTCAGGTGGGAACGAGATGCCAACCTAGTAGCACGCTTAAATTCATGCAGTCGGTGTACCAGTGAATGTAATACGTTAGAGCAGTTGCCATGAAAATATTTGTAGAAAAGGCAGAGGGAAGCCATATCACGTCTGTGAGAATGTGGCTGTAGACGAGATGCCAGATCAGGACCTATTATGTTGCATATCCGTCTTTGGATTTCGTCGAGAACCTCGAGATGTACAGCGGCGACACTAGAGCATATATGGCAATACTATTAATTGAAAAGACGAATACTAGAGTGGAAAGGTGGACTCGGACGAGAAAAATCTTCTGGCACGAAACATAGAACCAACATTCCTTGCGGTAGATGTAGCTGTTGATTCAATGTAGTTGTTCACCTCAGGTCGGTGGAAAACGTGAAACCAATAAGTTGGGAGAAGCCATACAATCTGGGAGATTCCAAACCCAGGTCAACGCCTAACTCGTTCTACTAAGAGATTTGGGGTTGGTGTGACATCAACACCAACTTGACAAGTATTTTGTCTTTTGCCTATATACATTTATAGGCAAAAGACAAAATACACCTCAATAGAAAACAATAACAATGTGTTGCATCCTGGCTTAGATCAATACCTATAGTTTCACGGTCTTTTCCCGGAAATCAAAGCGTAGTATCTGTTCAACCCTCATTTGAGATTGAAGAAAATAATCGATCCCGAGGAATTCAACCCTACGACAACACCTACATCAATTCATTAAACAATTCGGACCGGTCTAAAATTGACGCCTGCGTTACAGTGGTGGCATTGACTGTGCAATTTCTTTCGTAGGTTCTGATGCATATATGCATATGATGGACTCACCACATGAAAAAAGACGACATTGTGTTACAGCCTGCATTAGTGGGAAGGCCAGGTAAATAAACACGCCTCTCTGCAAATTGTGCTGGGTGTGCTTCGACTGATAAAATAAACAAAATTTTTAAACAGCAGAACGAAAATAGGTCATTGTCTGCTGTTGTCTGTGAGTCGATTCTATGGAGATTTCGAAAACTGAAAAATTTAAATTAATAACTGGAATGCTTTTGAAAAAGCAATCGCTTCAAAAGCATAATAGCATATATATATATATATATATATATATATATATATATATATATATATATATCTGTGTGTGAAAAATCAAAATACTGGTAAAACCAAAACAAAGCCGGCCAAGTGACCGAAGAAAAAAAAAGAAAGAAAAAAATAAATAAAAATACAAGAGGAAAACGGGAAACGATTCTAAAAGGAAACTTAAATTGAGAAGACAAGACCAAAAGACAGACAACTAACTAAACAGTAATACATAATATTCATTGTCTAAATGCGCAAGACAGGATATATATATATATATATATATATATATATATATATATATATATATATATATATATATAAAAAGAAGGAAGAGTTTATAGTAGTTCCAACGAGAGAAAAGTGTGTATAATAAAAAGAAGAGAGATACCGCAAACGTTTTGGGTTGTAATATGGATTAGTTTTAAAAAAATATTATGCTTTATTTTCCATAATTTTACTACACGTGTTTCTGGTGTCGCGACTGTCATCAGGTAAAAATTGAGATTTCTACATATTATTAAAAATAATTAATTTTTTTCTTATGTTTTTCAATGTTAAATATTCTCGATATGAGACATTCTCTTGGATTGTGTTAGTAATCCGAATTTCTTGAACTGAATTGAATATATATATATATATATATATATATATATATATATATATATATATATATATATATATATACACCTTACGTCCCTTTTCTTTAAACAATTGCGCTAGCCGGTAAAGAGAAATTTTGATTTCAATAATGAATATGCTTATAAAACGCGTAAATTTCAGAAATAAGTTATTCAAAAAAAATTCGCTTGAAGTTGGAACAGAGGTTAGTACTTTAATTCAATTTAATTTAAATAATTATATTGAAGTTTTCGGCTCTTGTTTTGAAACATGAGAACTCTTACATAGCGTGTTGGAATCATATTTTTAAATAAATAATTATATATATATATATATATATATATATATATATATATATATCGGTATACAGGAATATGATGGACTCTCCTGTCGTATTCGACGTACAAGAGTCAAACAAACCCAGTTTCTAGTAACTGACAGCCATATAACCTGCACGTATTGTTTTGATTATAGTGGTGAAGGCTTTGCGCAGAAAAATCACACTTTTTAAACGGCCAAATATAGAGACCTGGAGCACTACGGGACACAAGGTCCCCAAACGAGTTCCGCAGGTTTTAAATTCAGAGTTGTCTTTCTCCTAGACCAGTTGCCATCCAAGGCTATAGATCCGAATCTGTCCTGCTATTTACCCATAGCTAGGGAGAGAAGAAGAGGATTCATACCTTTCCCAAGGGTAAAGTACGTAAGTGAATTTAATGGATTCGACTAGAGAGCCGATTTGGAATTTCAGTCAATCCCATTTCATTCACTTGCGTCCTAATATATTTCATAAATATATATATATATATATATATATATATAAATGAGAGATATATAGATCTAGATCCCGATTATATATATATATATATATATATATATATATATATAGACGTGTATATATATATATATATATATATATATATATATATATAAAATATATATAGAGATAGAGAGAGAGAGAGAGAGAGAGACAAATAGCTAGATATCAATTATATATATATATATATATATATATACAGAGAGAGAGAGAGAGAAGGAAGAGGAGGGATGGAGAGAAAAAGAATGAATTGTATCAATTCCTCTAATATAATACACGCACACATATATGTGTGTGTGCATATATATATATATATATATATATATATATATATATATATATACACATATATACACGAACACACACACATATATATAGAGCGAGAGTTAGTGGTTAGAGGAGGGATTTGAGAGAAAAATATATATAATAAATCTTTCATTTAACAATATTAGAAGGTACTTTTGTGTAGATATGTAATTTTCTTGTTTTCTGATCAGTGTCTAATTTTCAGTTCCTAAATGGACCAATTGTCTTAAGTTTTGTTAGTTATGAGCGCTTGTGTTTCGATTTTCAGCCATATTTAAGAATTTTTTCGTGCTTTTTTCCTAAATAAATGTCTTGTATGATTTCTATTTTAGACGACATGAAATTTTCTGTAAGCAGAATTATTCTTCATTTTCCAAATTCCACCACTGTGCTTTTAATTAATATTATTACACTTTGCTTTCTTTTTCATAAGGTCTCAATCAATTTTACACGCATTTACAGGCACAGGCACAGACACATTATACCCCATCCCCCCCCCACATATATATATATATATATATATATATATATATATATATATATATATATATATATATATATTTATCTATCAAGGATATGAAGGGTATGAAGTATGAACATGGACTAAATAACGATATATTAACAACCACACACACACACACACATATATATATATATATATATATATATATATATATATATAGATAGATAGATAGATAGATAGATAGATAGACAGGTATATGGTGTGTGAGTTATGTCAAGAAAAGTGATGCTTAGACATGTCATTCAACGATGCTAGGGAACATGGCGGCGACAAATGTATTATTGGTGTAACCAGATATAATTTGCCGATTTATTGATAAATTTATCAGAAACGGATTTAAAAAATTTATTATACTCAGGAAGCTTCTTAGAGGGGCCTATAGTTAAAATTAATAATGTGGGAAGAACTATATAGGTCCTTAATTAAACTGAACAGACGGTAAAATAATATTATAGCAGAATAAATGAAATACATGTTGGGTAGGCCATTATATACTAATAACATAAGGGCTATAAAATTATAATACGTAATTATATATGACATTTTTTTCTTTCAATATATTTTAAGATAAAAGGTAGAAAATGGTGCATTAATTCATTTTTTTTTTTTTTTGCTTTAAGAGATTTATGGTGAGGAAACAGTATTATATGCAGTTTTTGTTGACATGTGACATGGATCATGTAAGGGTATATATATATATATATATATATATATATATATATGAATAAATATAGTTTTAATGTGTGTTATATTTATGGGACAAGGTGCTCAATATCAGAGATGGATCGTATGTAAATATAAATATAAATGAGAACATTGAAGTCAACACTCAGAGGAAACAGGCTGTTTCCTGCTTGTCAAAAATCATCAGGCGCAGCCTGACGATTGCGTCCAGCATGGAATAGCCTGTCGCCTCTGAATGTTGACTTCAATATTCACTTTATATATATATATATATATATATATATATATATATATATATATATATATATATATTTATCAAGATATTAGCACGCAAGTGAATGAAGTATGAACATGGACTAAATAACGATATATTAACAACCACATATGTATGTAATTACGTACATATATGATATATTTAATTTAAAAGAGTACATAATGTAGATAAACATAGCTATAAAGTATATATTAATTAATATACATATACCTACTTTTGTAGTGCAATTCAGAGTTTGATGTTTACCCAATTCAACAGGCACAAATGGTAAATTTAACAACTTTTTCTTGTCTATTTGTCTATACAGTCATATATATATATATATATATATATATATATATATATATATATATATATATATATATATGTGAAAAGTGGATACATTCACGAGACATTAATAAGACATTTCCGCCACACTTCCAATGTTTAAATTTCAACATTTCAACATACAAATGCGTATGTATAGACATAACACCACCCGTATACATACATGTGTCATAGCCAGAAACTGTCTACATATGTTTATATATGTATGAGTCCCGACGGACGATCAAGTAAGTATATGTGTCTCTGCATACATCGATGTTTGCGTTAGTACGATGAATGACAAAACGACGAAATTTCCCCCCACCACTTCCACAATAACACCAATACACGCAATCTACATAAACCCAAATTTATTAAAACATTAATCAGTTTGTCTGACGATCGCTAAAGCGTGAAACCCAGAGTCACAAACTCACATCTATCCAACCAAATATATATATATATATATATATATATATATATATATATATATATATATATATATATATTTATATATATATATAGAGAGAGATAAAGACAGAGAGAGAGAGAAAAGCGAGTCCGCTAAAATATGTATACATACTTCAAGAAAGGAACACCTTATATAGATTTTGTAATATTAAATTTTGTCAGACATCACGAGACTAATACAAGATTGCTTTGGACACAACAATCATAAGAAATGGTAGCCTTCAGCTTACAGACATTTATCACTTCGTGGGCAAATTTGGTCAAAATGTCCAGAGGGATTGCTGCACATGCATTTTCAATTCCTTGTCTAAGGTCCGCCAATGTAACGCCATCAGTCGAGAAAATATCGTACTAAGGTAAACAATGTTATCGCAATTTAATAAAACTACGAAAGAAAAGTTTTCTTTCCTGAAGTGGGATACATTTTATACAGACCCTCTCTCTCTCTCTCTCTCTCTCTATATATATATATATATATATATATATATATATATATATATATATATATATGATAAAAATCTAGTTTTAAGATATGGCATATTCATGGGTTAAAGTGTTCAACATCAGGGATAGACTGTATGCAAATTTAAAAGTGGACATTGAATTCAACACCCAGATGACAATATAGGATATATATATATATATATATATATATATATATATATATGTATATATATATATATGTGTGTGTGTGTGTGTGTGTGTGTGTGTGTGTGTGTGTGCCTGGCAATGGCCTGACGATTGTGCTTAGCATGACACTGACTATTATCTCTCTCTTTCTCTCTCTCTCTCTCTCTCTAAATATATATATATATATATATGTGTATACATATATGTGTCTGTGTGTGTTTGACATGTTTATAATTAATTAATCATAGCTAAGGATCGTTAGCTCATGAAGGATTGAAATAAACTTCAATACACACACACATATATATAATAACACACACAATAATAATAATATATATATATATATATATATATATATATATATATATATATATATTAATATAATATATATATATATATATATACATATTAATAATATAATATATATATATATATATATATATTAAGAAATATATATAAACCTACGTTTGTAGTGCAATTTAGAGTTTCATATTTACCCAATTCATCAGCCACATATGGTAAATTTAACTTTTGTTTCTTATCTATCTATACAATCAAGCTCCTTCAATATTAAAAATAGAAATCTGACATCAAATATTTTTGGCATTTAAAAGAAATGAATAAAACACCAAAAGTAAAATGGAAAATAATAAATAATAGAAGAACTTGTAAAACCTGGGATGACCCATGCCCTTTATGCCTACATGAAAAACTACACATTATTAAGTTTCTAAATAATGAAAACTTATTAAACCATAGACATGAGTGAACGGTTTTTTGCCGACATCAACAAATTTAAATAATTAGCATAAAAAAAATTAAATTTCATAGTCGAATAAAAGGTTTAAAAGCTTAACTCAATATGAAGTCGTCAAAAAAATTAATAAATTGTAGTTCAGTGCGACGCGTTTATATACGAAACAGCCCTTTAGAAGGAAAAAAAATAAAACAAAATTCTCTAGACATTTAACGACATATTTTGGTGCCAAAAGCTATCTTTCGCTGTGACTGACCAGACGATGTGCGTACATGAATGCGATTATTCGCTTTGAAATGGACGCCCCGACACCACCTCGGCTTGACCTCTTTCCGAAGGTGACTGGTATATGGATAAAAATTATCTCTTCAGCCTCTTATCGAAATAGTCGTCCCAGCCGTTTCCTTAGTAGTTAATTTTGCGAATGAACGTGCTTATAAAGATGCGTAAATTTCAAGATTGGTTATTCCTAGATTTTCGCTTGAGGAGAAAACAAGGCTTGATCGTATCAACGTAAATTTAAACTTACATATATCTTCCGGTTACAGATGCTTTTGAGAATTCAATTTAATTTTAATAATTATATTGAGGTTTTCGCCTCTTGTTTTGAAACATGAAAACTCTTATGTAGCGAAGGAATCATATTATTTAAAATAATTATAAATATATACATATATATATATATATATATATATATATATATATATATATATATGTCGGGGGGTGAGGGTCATGTTTATAAGTAATTAATCGTAGCTAAGTATTATAAGCTCATGGAAGATTGAAATAAAGTTCAAAGACACACACACACACACACACACACATATATATATATATATATATATATATATATATATATATATATATATACGTTAACTTTTTCCTCTCACATTTCTCATTTGGAAAGACAGTAAGCCTGTTACAAAACAATCTTAACCTGTTCTCTTTCTAGCTGAATAAGTCAAAGGGTTTTTCAGTGATTGTTACGACAATTTGCATCAAGATGGCTAAACGTTTTATCTGAAACTTGGAAAAAAGAAACTCAGGTAGGTTAGTGTTTTTTTTTTTGTGACATGGACAATTATCTCATGCTATAATTATAAAGAAATATACTACTCCTATTGATCCTAATAAAAAAATCAAACTTATTATCTATTATAAAAAATTTAAGCCGGCCAACCTTATCCTCAAAATAACAACACACCAACTAAGTCAAAATTACAAAAAGAACAAACATTATCTATGAGTTCAATGCCCTTTAAGGAACTGCGTTCCTCACCAAACCGACTCATAAATAATTATATCAGCTACACAACCACATGTTTATCCAGACGTCTTACATTACACCTATCTGATCACAGTTCCATCAGAACACATTTAAACACACACTCAGATTTACCCGACACTATTAGGAACATACTAGTAGAAAACACAAATATATTAACTGCATCCACTTGCAAAAAAAAGACTAAAAAATAATGGAAGCTCTAATAATAAAAAAAAAAAAAGCCAACCCTTAACAATATTAACTATGAACAAAGCCACAATGTGCTAACCGTATTCGGAAACTAAAAAATCATCACTACCACACACTGAACATACACAGAATGCACACACTCTACTAAGCTGATAATTGAATCATCCTTGATAATGGCTAAAGGTATAGCCGAAAGCGCTCGAAATACAGAACATTCGGACAGTTCTTACACTCTTTGTCCAGAAAAAGAAAGCTCTTGTCAGAACCCAAGAAAAATTAAATAAAAAGCTCAACCGTAGTACCTTGTCTGTCGTTTTTAAAGAAACATGCATATATATATATATATATATATATATATATATATATATATATATATATATATATATATATATATATTTTGTGCGTGTGTGTCTGTGTGTGACAGAGAGGGAGTTTGAGGGAGAGATAAGATATAGTTTTATGGTATGCTATAAGCAAACACTAAATTAAAAACCCACAACACAACAATCATGTCATGCATTTATATATCCAGGTCTAAATACCGATGCAGATGACCCACAATCGTCAAAGATTTAAGTGCAATGACAATACCCAGATTCTACTTTTTGGGAAGGCGTTCTTTTATTGTCCTTTCTCTTCACTAAAGTCGTCGTTTCTTTCACTTTTAGTAACCCCTTAACGGTATTATCGCTTTGCGTAGGCGAAATGATTAAGAATGAATTCTATTTCCCTGTGTAAGCATGTGCCGGATACCGGGTCAGATGACCCACAATCATCAAAGATATAAGTGCAATGACAATACCCAGTTTCCACTTTCTTAGAATCCGTTCTTTTATTGTCCTCTTATTTATTTTCACTTCACTAAAGTCTTCTTTTCTTTCACTTTCAGTTACCCCTTTAGCGGTATTATCGCTTTGCATGGGCGAAATGATTAAAAATTAATTCTATTTCCCTGTGTAAGCATGTGCCAGTTACCGAGTCAGATAAATATTGATCATTTATATTCGAATCGATAAGTATTTAATTTGTAGTTTCCTACATTGCTTGGGGCTTTACACACCGCTGGGGATGCGGTTAGTGGATTCAATGTCCAGTTTAAAGCGGGTTGAACCGGCCTGAGTCATAAGAAGACCTACGTTTATAAGGGTAATCGAAAAGTGATAATTAAAGCAAATCTGGACGAGGGGATAAACCTCCGCTTCGTGGAACACTACGAACTAAGATTTATCCACAAGAAGAACTAAATATCTGTGAGCAATATTTTTAGCATTCGTATCAACGTAAATTTAAACTTACATATATCTTCCGGTTACAGATGGTTATGAGAATTTATTTAGAAAGATACCTGGCAAATTAATACGCTTCTTTTCAGTAACCTCGTCAAAACACACCGGAACTTCCAATTTCACAGAATTTATTTAATACGGCGGGGTCTGCCTAGGTCTCACTTTCCTGAGTTCAAAAGCGTCTCCGAGTCCTTGTGGAAGAAGAATTATTTTCCACCCTCCAACCTCTCTCTCTCCCTCCCACTCCTCTCTCTCTTTCTTTCTCTCTCTCTCTCTCTCGTGCAGGCGGGATATAGTGAGTCTCTTACTGCTCTATCGCTAGAACCATGGAAAGTACTTAGACTTCTTCTGCTTCCAACAGGTCTGATCTTCACGGCTAAGACCCGCCAAGCCACTTACATAGTAGCAAACCGTATTTCATCAGTGAGAAGCGATATATGTGCCGCCAAGAAGGCCCCATGCCTTGAGATGATATTGGGCCTCAGACAAAGAGCAGACAACACGTGGAACTCCAATATACGATCCATCCCTAAAGATGCAGGCAAAATGGTCGGCTCCCTGGACAGATCCAGTAAGTACCGGGCACTTCATGTGATCAGTTCAGAATCATCATCTTGCGGCCTCAGCCGAGATTGAACTCACCAATACTTTGATTGGTGTAGTTCATAATCTTGTCAAATAGCTGAATTCTTGATGCTTCGCTAGGGCTATCAAGGGTGTTTTTTATCGTGACACCAACACTAAATGGATTGCCAACCAAGGCTCAGAGACTCCATTCACCCTCCTCTAAGGGCAGGTTTTGAATTCAGAGTTTTCCTTCTGCTAGACCAGTTGCTATCCAAGGCTATAGAACCCAGTCTGTCCTGCTATTTACCCATAGCTGGAGGGAGAAGAAAGAGGACTCACACCTTTCCCAAGGGTGTTAGCACGTAAGTGAATGTAATGGATTCGACTAGAATTCGAACTCAGCTCTCCGATTCCTCAATCCAAGCCGCTATCCATTACTCCATCGTGCCTCCTTTCAGTTCAGAAATGGAGTACCGTTGTCATATTTGTTCAGGAGCTGCCCAGTCCTCACCTTCCATTCTTGGTAGTGTTCAAAAGCGTCTCCGAGTCCTTGTGGGAGAAGAATTATTTTCCACGCTCCAACCTCTTTCTCTCTGACAGGCGTGATGTGACGAGTCTTTCACTGCTCTAGAGCGACTTCCATGGAAAATGTCAAGACGAACGACATTGTTTTATTCCGTGAGGTCTAACCTTCATGGCTAGGACCCGCGATGTTGCAAACATATCAGCGAACTGCTCGCAGCATTCCCTCTGTAATCACTACAATCTTAACCTGTTCAAGTCAACCATTATTTCCTTCCTATCCATAATAAATACCAGTTAACATATCTCTCTACCTCGAGTGGCTCCCGGGCCTTCTACAAGGTGAATCCTACTGTAAAAAAAAATGTAATACACGTACTTTGGTCGTTTTATGGAAAGAAAATAACAATTTGTTATAGTTACTTCTGCGAACGAAGTTGAACAGAGTTTATATATAAACTGATGCTTGTCTCTATGTACACACATTATCTCCAAAACTTCTCAATGAATTTCAATGTAGCTCCGTGGAAAGGTGGATCGTGCATCAACCAAAGAAATAATAATTCGAGGGTAGGTCCAGGAAAAGTTTCGGAAAATATTTCATATACTAAGACAAAATTCGGAAATATATGGAACAATTGAAACACATGCTTTTATCTAAACGGCATTGTCTTGATATGATTTTAATTTATTTTTATTGAAGGTGACATAATTGTTGTTCATTTACAAGTATACCTCCTTTCGCCTTTGTACAATTATTTTCTTACCTTTTGCTACATTTGGTTAACGCTATCTTTATTTGTTTATAGGAAGTCTGTTCCAGAATTATCAAAACTTTGTTTTTCTTGGTATTTTTTTATATTAATTGATCACATAATGTTCAGTCTTATGTAATTCTGAGAAAGCAAAATTGGAAGATAATGATACTTCAACGTTTCCAATGCCGGAGTAGAATATATTGCTTCTGATTGGACTAATATATATTAGTAAAATTACGTGATATATAACATCATTAAGTACATTGGTTTTTATCTGTTCGTGACAGATGTTACAAAACAATAATTATCTTGTTGCCTTTAGTCTAGCAGTGAATACAAAAATATACATACCAAGAATAACAACAGATATACTTAACTATGATTTAAGAAAGTATCAAACCTAAAACGTCGATTAATGTAATTTATGGAGAAGGTTATACAACTATCTAAACGTGTCAAAAATGGTTTGCAATGATATTTCTCGCTGAAGCTGAATCATTTCTTGATGGATACATGTGGCAGCATCACAACACCATATATAGTTAGACATCTGTATCTGGTGTTTAGCGACGACGATCCTTGACCTGTACGGTACTGTATCGATGGTGATGCTGCGTGTGTGTCTACAGCTGTTGTCCTTCTTCTGTCTCTTAGTGAGAGACAAATCAGTCGTATTTTCATAGGAAGAAAAGGTTTTCTTGTAGTATTAATTCATTCTATATTATACTATTGTTTTCAGTTGGGAAATTTTGCCGATTACTTGTCAGTGACGGAGCGGGTGGGGTGCGTGAGAAAAAAAACCTCAATTCTTGAATTTACAGACCGCGTTTTTTTTCTAGGCGAAGGAATGCCGAAAAGAGAAACTTCTTTTCTTACCAGGGAATTTCTCCTTCTCGCTAATTACTGAATCATCAAATCAATGAAGAAGCAGGATGCTACTAATTTGACCCCTATGTTGGCTCTTGTGACTGGCAACTGCCTTTATCAAATATCTCTTTTGAGAAGTATGGCATATTTTCTGCAAACTGTGGGATTGTTTCTTTGGTATAATAACGGAATCTTTTTTCTCCTTTATTAACTTCTTACACACGGTTTTATATAAGCGTCGCTGCCATATAGAAGGACAGATACCACTTAATAATTCAGTGCACTTTTCTTTGTATTTTTTTTTAAACAGAACAACAACAGTGAGATAATCCAAGCATTAGAAATGAGACCCTACCGAACCAATTGATGTAGACCGCATTACAGGTGACGCAGAGCGAGGTACCATTAGACATAAATCAGGGCTTGTTGGAAAATCTCTTAAACACCGGCAAGAAAAGAAAATTGAAATGGTATGTTCCCTTCGTAAGAGCCAACAAACTTTCCAATGTCAAACCAGGTAACGACTTGTTCACTTAACCAGAAAAAAGCTACATATATAATCAAACCAATTGCGTTATGGCATAGGCGTTATTTGTTAATAAAAATTGTTGTTTAGCTTACTTTTTTTTAAATAAAAAATATTATATTTTTTTCAGGTTATAAAAATGCATGTCGATAATCATAGGCTTCGAAATAAACATTTAAACATGTTATTCTTGAATTGTTATATTTCTTTTTTCATAATAAATATTGTTTAAAAAACGCCTGATAATTATGCACCAACCTATTAAAAATTAAGCTATCTTTTGAGTAGATTGCTATTAACATGCTCGCACATATGCCATTCAAGTCTTAAACATATTTCTACAAATTACAAAAAATAAATATATTTGTGACCGGATAATTTACGAAAATATAAAACAATTTTACGACATTATCTAAATATATTTTGAACGCAGGTTTTAGGTTTGGACATAATTCGTCACGCAAAAGGCCGTGGAAACGCTTTTGAACTGTGACAAGGGTTGTACATGCAAACAGGTTGGGGCAAACCTGCATTTCTTTAAAAATCACCTTAAAATTATATATTTTATATCTTTTAAAGTAAAAGATAAAATTTTCTTAACTACAGTGTATTTGCTTTTATTTTGAAAGAAAGTAAGGACTTAACTTTAAAAAAAATAACTTACAACAGCATCATATTTGGTTTTCGTCAATAAAACCACCATCTGTGTTAATTATTGCTTTACACATTCTTTGGCATTCTTTTGAAGATTTTTGAAAAACAAATTATAAAAGACCTTTCTGAGCATTGTTCAAACACTGCAAGGCCGATACTCACTCTGCGTCTTCTCTTGGGACTCTCCTATCCAATGCATCCCATACTAATTTAATGGAAATTCCTCAGGAGATGAAGGTGCCAAGTTATATTTACCAAAATATCGTTTTTTTTTGTTTTTTTTTTGACTCGAGGTAATTCTGATATAATTTCGAAGAGTCACTTTTATTTTTTTTTCCATTTATCCATAAAGAAGATGGTATAGAAGACATTTGCATAATCGAATTTTCTGAATTCGCTGGACCTGAATAAAATTTTCAGCCATTTTTGTAATCTAAGAAAGTCTACTCTAGAGCTAACGGTGAAAACAAAATACCTTTATCATACAAAATATTCATGAATTATCAAAATGTATTGTGGACAGATTAATCCAAATTTGAACTTATTAGTAGAAGAAGCCTGGAGGAAGATTAAGAAAGTAAATGTATTATTTTACTTACATTATTTACGTTATTCTGACCGAAACGTTGTGAATATGACAATGAAGATGAGGATAACAGTCCGAATAATGTAAATACTGTAAGAAATCTTAATACCTCATCTCAGAGATATAGACAGAGAAATATGACATAAAGGGCGGAGCGTACAGCGGCCGAAACGTTGTGAATATAGCAATGAAGATGAGGACAACAGTTCAAATAATGTAAATAATGCAAGTAATCATAATACCTCATCTCAGAGATATAGACAGAAATATAGACAGAGAAATATGACATAAAGGGCGGAGCGTACAGCGGCCGAAACGTTGTGAATATAGCAATGAAGATGAGGACAACAGTCCGAATAATGTAAATAATGCAAGTAATCATAATACCTCATCTCAGAGATATAGACAGAAATATAGACAGAGAAATATGACATAAAGGGCGGAGCGTACAGCGGCCGAAACGTTGTGAATATAGCAATGAAGATGAGGATAACAGTCCGAATAATGTAACTAATGCAAGTAATCATAATACCTCATCTCAGAGATATAGACAGAAATATAGACAGAGAAATATGACATAAAGGGCGGAGCGTACAGCGGCCGAAACGTTGTGAATATGGCAATGAAGATGAGGATAACAGTCCGAATAATGTAAATAATGCAAGTAATCATAATACCTCATCTCAGAGATATAGACAGAAATATAGACAGAGAAATATGACATAAAGGGCGGAGCGTACAGCGGCCGAAACGTTGTGAATATGGCAATGAAGATGAGGATAACAGTCCGAATAATGTAAATAATGCAAGTAATCATAATACCTCATCTCAGAGATATAGACAGAAATATAGACAGAGAAATATGACATAAAGGGCGGAGCGTACAGCGGCCGAAACGTTGTGAATATAGCAATGAAGATGAGGATAACAGTCCGAATAATGTAAATAATGCAAGTAATCATAATACCTCATCTCAGAGATATAGACAGAAATATAGACAGAGAAATATGACATAAAGGGCGGAGCGTTCAGCGGCCGAAACGTTGTGAATATAGCAATGAAGATGAGGATAACAGTCCGAATAATGTAAATAATGCAATCATAATCCTCATCTCAGAGATATAGACAGAAATATAGACATCTACAACGAGAAACGTTGTGAATAGACAATGAAGATGAGGACAACAGTCCGAATAATGTAAATAATGCAAGTAATCATAATAAGATATAGACAGAAATATAGACAGAGAAATATGACATAAAGGCCGGAGCGTGCAACAGCCGAAATATTGTGAATATAGCAATGAAGATGAGGATAACAGTCCGAATACTGTAAGTAATCATAACGCCTCATCTCAAAGATATAGACAGATATTTAATATTTTATTTTAAAAATACAAGATATCTCATTTTAAGGTGTTTTTCATTTTGAGAGATTCATGGTAGGTTTAAAATATTTGCCTGTAATTTGGACAAACGGCGACAGCAATTATATTCGTGCTTTGTGGCTATGTGTGTGCGTTTGTGTGTGTTTGCTTGAGTGTGTGAGAGAGAGAACGTGAAAGAGATGAAGAGAAAGTGAAAGTAGAGAGAAAGAGCGGAAAAAAGAGAGATAGACTCTAGGTAAAAGACCGTAACAAACCTGCTTTCTCTTAACCGCGGTAATTATGAGATTTTACGCGCGCAGAACAATATTCCTTATAGTTTATATGAAATCTTCTTAAATAATTAATGC
This sequence comes from Acanthosepion pharaonis, assembly GCA_903632075.3. Classification (NCBI taxonomy): domain Eukaryota; kingdom Metazoa; phylum Mollusca; class Cephalopoda; order Sepiida; family Sepiidae; genus Acanthosepion; species Acanthosepion pharaonis. Next base: position 115,245 of record CAHIKZ030001087.1, on the reverse strand, counting down.
CCACTGTCCCTGTTTTTGGACGGTGGGCATTATTAGCTTATTTCACTTAATAATTTCAAGAGTAGGACAAACATTACATCTGTCGCAAAACCATAAGCAATTCTGGAACGAGGAAAAACGTCTGCCTGAAATCAAAGATCAGACTGTTGTATGCATTGGCACACACAATATTTCTGTAGTTGTGCAAATCTTCTACACTAACAGTCGAATTTCTTCATGCACCGTGTCTTGTCAAGGCGTAGGCGATCATGGCCCTCCACAATTTCTTGTCCATTGTAGCTCGAAATAAAATTGTCCTCTTGTTATTTCTTCTAAACCCTGTTCCGCTATGCACTTACTCAAGCTCATTCTTCCTTTTCTTCATTGCACCATCTTCCTTAGAAACGTGGACGATCATAGCTCTCCACTATTTCCTGTCCTTTGCCACTCTTAATAAACTTTGTGTTTTTGTTAATTCTCCTAAACCCTGTTCCGCTATCCATTTACTCAAGCGCATTCTCAATCTTCTTCATTGTGCCGTGTCCCTTCATAACGTTGGCGATCATGGCTCTCCACAACTTCCTGTCCTTTGTAGCTCTTAATATATGTTCACTTTTTGTTATTTCTCCTAAACCCTCTTCCGCTATCCATTTACTCAAGCTGATTGTTATTTTTCTTCATTGTACCGTCTCCCTTCAGAACGTTGGCGATCATAGCTCTCCACAATTTCCTATCCTTAATAGCTCTTAATATATGTTGACATTTTTTTTATTTCTCCTCAAATCTGTCTCGCAATCTATTTACTCAAGCTCATTCATATTTTTCTTCATTGTACCGTCTCTTCAGAACGTCGGCGTTCATGGCTCTCCACAATTTCCTGTCCCTTGTAGCTCTTAATGTATGTTGTGTTTTGTTATTTCACCTAAACCCTGTTCCGCTAACCATTTACTCAAGCGCATTCTCAATCTTCTTCACTGGTGCGTGTCCCTTCAGATCGTTGGCGATCATAGCTCTCCACAACTTCCTGTCCTTTGTAGCTCTTAATATATGTTGTCTTTTTGTTATTTCTCCTAAACCCTGTTCCGCTATCCATTTACTCAAGATCATTCTTCTTGTTCTTCATTGTACCGTATCCCTTAGAAACGTTGGAGAACATGGCTCTCCACAATTTCCTATCCTTAATAGCTCTTAATATATGTAGTCATTTATTTTTTATTTCTCCTTAACTCTGTTCTGCCATGTATTTACTCAAGCTCATTGTTATTTTTCTTCATTGTACCTTCTCCTTTTAGAACGTTGGCGATCATGGCTCTCCACAATTTCCTTTCCTTTTTAGGTTTTGATATATGTTCTGTTTTTTGTTTTTTTATTTCCCCTAAACCCTGTTCCGCTATTCATTTACTCAAGCGTATTCTCAATCTTCTTCATTGGGCCGTGTCCCTTGATAACGTTAGCGACCATGGCTCTCCACGATTTCTTTTTGTTATTTCTCCTAAACCCTGTTCTGCCATCCAGTTACGCAGCTCATCAACTATGTATAATATATTTTATCTTAATTGTTTTTATTACAGAGGATCAACAAGTAGGCAAGCGAATTCATAGATAATATTGTGTGCTTCTTTATTTTTCTAACTTTTCTTCATTTTTTTCCATATTTATATAACATTAAAACTATTTAATTCATGAGGGCAAAAAGATTTATCTTTGTGTGTCTAATTGTTTGTTTGAATTGCTTGCTTAATGGCGCACTTAATCTTGAGGGTCATTTAATGTCGAAGTTTAATTTTCTTGGGAACTGTAGAATCAGATTCCTACATATTTTTTTTTAAATCTTAAATTTTGTGCAAGTTAAACACATAGAGGCTCCCAACCAAATATAACAACTGATGCATTTTGATTGGTTGTAAAATATTAAGTAGGTGTCGTCAACTACGTCCGAAGGTACCGACCAAATTTTGACCTCTAGTTGACGCCATAAAATTTAAACATGTTCACGAGCCTCCCCACGTGACCAAGAGAACTAATAAAAACGAAACTTCGACGCGACTTGGTCAGTGGGCACTTAAAATATTGAACCAATTCACTTGATTTCATTGGAAATCTACACAGCAAAGGAGACGAACTTCATCTCCAATACAACAACAAACATTGTCAAACATTTCCAGGCTTAACGCTCACTCCCAGAAAATATTCTATACCACAAGAAGAATCTCTGGTTAAAGAGCGATAACTCTATAACAATCAGTGAGTCAAGAACAATAGATTTTTTTCTATTTAATACAAAAACAAAAACAACTGTTTAATTTTCCTATAACAACAAATATAGCTAACTACACCTTCTCATTTTCACACGTACAGTAACTCAAATTCTTAGAGTAACACACACACACCAAAGAACTCTATTGTGTTTATCAACTTTATATTATGCATTTGTTGTGTTTATAAAAAATATTTATTGTTGAACAAATCCACAATTTCTTCTACTTGATTATTTCTCTTGTTGTTGTCTTTGTTAAATTTGATATTGTAAAAATTGTAGAGGGTCAGTTTTTATTTCTGTTTATAACCAATACAAATTGGCTGACCCACTATAGAACTTTGAAGAAATAAAATATATGTTATTCTGCTTACACAATTGAGTACATGGTAGATAATACTCAGCTTTTCTGAATATACATGTTTGAAATAGTCAATGATATGTTTATTTTATGCTTAGTTTTGTTGAAGTCATGTTTTGGAATACAGATTGATTTATTTAAAATTCTATGGTATTATATATATATTATAGCCATGTAAGACTTCTTTCATGCTGATTGTTTAGTCGATATTTTTTTTATCAAATAGTCTCTATGGGTTTTTTTATACCGAAATCTAAATATTTTGTCCGTAATTGTATGCTCTTAGCTAAATATATTTTATACATTATTATATTTTAAGACGTTTTTATGTTTATACATTCTTTTTATAGACAGAAATATTTAAGTAAATTCTCTGTTTTATAATGTCTTTGAGAATGTCATTTTTTTCATCTGAAAATAATGAACACTACACTATTTCGAAAAAAAAAACAACATCCTGATAATGACATTTTGCTAATGTCGAAAGTACTCCGAATAAATAAATAATATGTAACAACACTGTCATTTTCTGTCTTTAATATGACCTTTAATAATGACACCAAAAAGCTTGCCCGTGTATATGAAAACATCGAAGTAGAGAACTTCTCTAAATTATTCAATGAAACAGGTTTCAGTATATATATATATATATATATAGCGAGAGAGACTTTTTATATCTGAGGCGTTTTAACATATAATTCATTATTACTACTACTACTACAACTACTACTATTACTACCATTACTACTGTTAATAATAATAACATAATAACAGCAACAGCAACAATAATAATAATGAAGCCATTGAAACATTAAAAAATAAGTGTCCATAAACGTTTAGCTAAATTGATGGTATTTTAAGGTTGGCAGATTTTAAAATTTAGGTAAAATTAAAATTTAATTTGTTAAATAATCCAATCATCCAAGCTTAGTATGAGTTAATTAAACTAATGTAGGTATAAAACAGACTAATCCAGAGGCAGGGAAAAGGTTATAGTAGTTCTAACGAGAGAAAAGTGTGTTTATTAAAAAAGAGGAATTATATATATATATATATATATATATATATATATATATATATATATATATATATATATATATATATATATATATATATATATATGTGTGTGTGTGTGTGTGTGTCTGTATATATTAATGTAATTTTAAGGTATACTATATTTATTAATCTTACATCAATTTCATTCATTTCGACTCTACTTTTTAATAATTGCGTTCTTTCTTTCCAAGTCAAATGTAACTTATATAAACTTCTCTTGAAAACGGACACAATTTCGTAGATAGATACGATTGTGGGTTTAAACATTAATAGGCTGAGTATGTAGGGGTGATGTCAGAGGTGGTTGCATGTATTTATTCAAACACTTCTTATTAATAAACTGTTTACAATCATGAAAAAAAAAATCTTCCTTGCGAACCAGTCTCGCAGTGATGACGCCATCTTTTGATGATTCTTTTGATCCGCGCGATGAAGAATCTTCTTTTAACAGTTAGGTATCAGTTTGCATTCAATGAAACAATACAGTTATTGATAAAACGAGTTTAAATTGAAACATACAAGGTTTCACAGCTCTAGCATCACCCCTTCATAGCCAGCCTATGAACTTTTGAGTCCACCCTCGTACCTGGAAATAAACGATATATTTATTAATAAGAATAGTTGAAATTAATGCCTGTAAAATTCCATAGGTCTGTCATCACTCCTTCATAGCTAGCCTTTGGTCTTTTCAGTTTGCCTTCGTACCTGGAAAGAAACTATCAGTAATTAATGAGAAGAATTTAAATTAATGCCTGTAAGATTTCATAGCTTTAGCATCACTCCTTCCTAGTGAGCTTATGAACTTTTCAGGCTACCGTCACAGTGACTGATATGATTTATTTTTATATTTAATTTTCGGGGTTCCATCAGACATATAAACAAACGATCGTCATTTTATATAAGATTATGAATGCGTCTGTGTAGTTTTATGTATCATCAGCTGCTTTCAATAAACAAATTATATATTCATTTTTTTTTCATAGAAAAAAATAAGACAAAATTTCTTTTTTTTTTCTTCTCTTATTGAAATGGAGATTGCTATCATCTTGTCAATGCTTTATTCTCCTCAGAGAACCCGTCTCTTTCTTTTCCCGCTTTGATTCTAGTCATACCCAGATAAAAAAAAGTTCCACATTTAAAAAAAATGTGGTGAATTCAAACAATGAAATAAATATGTGACAGGCATTCAGTAAAAAGTTATTATCTTCGGAATAAAGAAACAAGAAACGATAAGGAAAGATTCAATCGAAGAGAAGAAAAATTTCCACTTCGTCGTCAGAATTAAAATTAGGTTATTTTACGTTATCATGTTGGTTATACACACACGCGCACACAAACATACACACACACACACACATATATATATATAAATATATGAAGAAATATAGTTTTAAGGTGGGCTATATTTATTAGATAAAGTGCTCAATATCAGAGATAGAGCGTATGTAAATATAAATATAAAAATAAACGTGAACATTAAAGTCAACACAGAGAGGCGACAAGCTGTTTCATGCTGATGATTGCGTCCTGCATGAAACAGCCTGTCGCCTCTGAATGTTGACTTCAATGTTCACTTTTATATATATATATATATATATATATATATATATATATATATATATATATATATATTGTTGTATTTGGGCAAAGATCTCTCTTTTACACAAGGTGATGCGGTTAATACTTTATCAGTCTTATTTAATGAACCTTTATATACAGGGGTAGCAAAAAGAAAATTTGTGAAGAAGAATGGGTCAAAATACCAACAAGTACCTGCAAGAAACTAGTTGAAGACGGGAAACGACTGGAGGCTGTGAAGTAGAACAGAGGCAACTGTACTAAATATTAGTAAAGTGTGTTAAATACTTTTGCATATGGGTTATTTTATTTATTGTTAATAAATGTTTCTCAAAACAGTGGTTTTAAATTTTCCTTCTATGTTTTGATCGACAATATTCGTTTAAATATTTCCTATAAGTTTCGTTGAAATTGATCTGTTATTTTTTGAGATATATAAGAAAAACCAGTGTGTTAAATATTTTTTGCTACCCACTGTATATATATATATATATATATATATATATATATATATATATATATATATATATATATATATTTTTATTAAGAAATGGACAAGGTCCGACAATTTAATCAAAGAACGAATATTTTCTTTGAAAATTTCTCGGACATTCAGGCCGGTAAATATTATTTAATACTGTTTATCATAAACAGAGCATTTGCTTAAATACTTGTATCTAAAAAATAACAACGTTAAACATAAAAATGTCTTTAATAAATATATATATATATATACGAATTCCAATTGTACTATACTTTCATGGGCGTTTCGCTCCTCGGGATAGATTCCCTGGAGCTTGACAAAAAGTCTGATGAAATACTGAATCGTAACGACTTTTTTAAAAATTAAAATTAAAAAAATGGATCGAAAGAAAAAGGAAACAAACAGCAAATAAGAAAAATGCATTTAAGAGGGACACAGAAAAAAAGAAAATTTATTAGTTTTTCTTTTTTCTATCCTTCTTGAATGCCTATCCATTTATTTGATTGAGGTGGAACGTTGGTATATAGTCCAAGTATATCCTAATAATATGAAATATTCAAAATGATTCACAAAAATAGCTCAATGCATCTATTATAACAGAGTTAATAAAGTACGCAACAAATCCAAAATTAGTTAGTAAGGGGGTGTATAGGTCTACTTCAACTAACGAAAAGTACTTTACTCTTATTAAACAACTGTGATGGAGTGTGTTACGACACGGACAGAGTCTATACATCAAGGTTGAAGATGACTAACGTACTTCTCGTTAGTTGAAATAGATCGATACCCTCACAATATAAGGTAATTTTGGATTATATATATATATATATATATATATATAATAACGTTCCCTCAAAGACACAAAAGGTATAATATTTATTTATGATGAATGCGATGAGCGAAAATGTTGATGATAATGATGCAAATTACGAGTATATGGAGTTTAGACAAAGAATGATATTTAATGAGGTTAACTTTTTAATTATATATATATATATATATATATATATATATATATATATATATATATATATATATATATATATATATATATATATATATATATATATGTCCGTGTCCGTAAATATTCTCAGAAATTATGCATCTGAGGAAGAGCCAAAAAATCAATAAGAAGACACAAGAATAAAAATTATACTTAGCCGACGCCTTTCGTAATCTGAGTTTTGTTTTCTCATCAAGGCAATGTAGTTTTGATTATGCTGAACCTGTTTATATACACAGGGATGATGTCATCGTTTTGTCAAGGCTAATAGATTTGAGAAAGTTTATGAATTTTCTTCATTTGGTTGAAAGGTCAAAGCATATAGAAGATACAAATGTATATATATATATATATATATATATATATATATATATATATATATATGATTTTTCTTTTTTCTCGCTCCTTAGCAAATAATTCTTCCACACGTGTAACCATTTCTGTCGCCTCACTTAACAGCCTTGTTTGGAGTGAACTCGATTAATATATATATATATATATATATATATATATATATATATATATATATATATATATAATATATATATATGTATATAAATAAAAAGAAAGAACAGTAAGATATAAAATCCGGTGTTCTTATAGATATTTTTTTTTTACAAAATAGTGCTCAAATGTAAATTTACAGAGCATTAATATTATAAATTAATTGATTTAAAATATGTTTTTTTTCGCTACACAGTTCCAACCATGTTTCAAAAATAGAAGCTAAAACCCCGTATTTAATTTTGCAATTAAATTAAAAGCATTAGTTCATTTTCATCTTCAAGCGAAAAAATTCGCTTGAAGATGAAATTTTAAATCAAGTAATTTATAATATATATATATATATATATATATATATATATGTATATATATACGAGTACAGAGTTGATATAGATGGAATAAAATTCCGATAATCAAAAACACGATTTTTTTTTAAAAAAAGAAGTGCTCAATACAAACTAGAGGTAATAATATTTATTCCAAAAATATAACATCACTACAAAAGTATCCATTTTGTTTCAGCACTTCTCCTGTCTTATCAAGTGATGGTGTAGATTCCGAAGGATTTCTTCCAATATATATATATATATATATATATATATATATATATATATATATATATATATAATGGTCGGTTTCGTTTTTTAATGATTCCCATTTGCAAATCCTTGTTGCAGACACATTCCCAGTCATATTTGACTGCTTTCATAAACCAGAGAGGTCACCTGTGATTCAAACAGCCACTATTTTGAACATTCCCAATCCGTTCACAAACTCAGTCATGGTGACTTGCAACCTAGTGCTTGTACAACCATCGATAGCTTGAGAACTGTTCTTTCAAAACGAGCCGCACACTCACATCGCCTGTCCCGAACAATTCCATCAAGAAATCACCTTCCATCCAGTATATATATATATATATATATATATATATATATATATATATATATATATATATATATAGAGAGAGAGAGAGAGAGAGAGAAAGGGCCCGCTGGAGTGATGGATAGTGCTCGGATTGAGGAATCGGAGAGCCGAGTTCGAATTCCAGTCGAATCCATGACATTCACTTACGTGCTAATACCCTTGGGAAAGGTATGAATACACTTCTTCTCCTTACAGCTATGGGTAAATACCAGGACAGAGTGGGTTCTATAGCCTTGGATGGCAAATGGTCTAGGAGAAGGACAACTCTGAATTCAAAACCTGCGGAGGGTCGTTTGGGGACCTTGTGTCAGTTAGTGCACCAGGTCTCTGTATTCGGCGCCTCAAAAAGGTGTATACAATAAGTCAACTATTTTTTTTCTTTTTATAGGTAAGTCAAATTTGAAACCTTCACCACTATAATCAAATCTCATGTGCTCTTTTTCTAAGAACTGATCTGCTTGACTCTCATACGTCGAATTAGACAGGAGAGTCGAGTATATTTATATATATATATATATATATATATACACACACACACACACACACACACATATATATATATATATATATATATATATATATATATATAACCTGTTGTCGATATTAAATTTGTCAAATTTTCTCAATTACAAAGCGGCCCTTTAAGTAAACGCAATTTTACTTTCCTTCGCCCCATCTGTCTCCCCCACCTCGTCTTTCCCTTCCTCTTATTCTAACATTAGATTGTCTATGGTGTGTGTATGTCACCACGAAATGTATCTTTATACATCCGACAACATTCATTTTTTCTTAATTAAACCCTTCCACCCATCTCCCTAAAATTCTTTCTGTTAAGGTTTAATCTCCTCCCCCCTCATACTTACACTCTCTAAATTCTGTTTTTATTTCCGGAGTTGTTTTTTTCTGTTTTCCTTTTGAATTTGTAGGTCTGATGAATTGATCGTATTTACAATTCCAGTGGAATAAATTATGACTATGGAATATTAGTGTTTAAGCCTTTTTATTATATATATATATATATATATATATATATATATATATATATATATATATATATATCGGTAGGGTTAGGTAATGAAAAGTTTCGTTATCCGTACGGATAATTCCAAGGAGGATTTAATACAGAGAGCTCAATGTAAAACCAGAGCGAATATTAATTTAATTAAAATTAAAATAAGAGACAACTTTAAGCGTCCATTGATATATTTTATTTCCACAGGAAAATGTTCTTTCCTTGTTCTTCAGATCACATTTCCAAGCATAAAAAAATGTTTTTTACAATTTTCGTATTATTTTTATACACTTTTTATGGGGTAGTTTCAAGCTGATGTAAAGTGAGAGAGGAGGGAGGGGAGGATGACAGATGTATTCGAAATTAGAGAAGGAAGGGCGAAAGAAGAAAAATTTTAAATCTATTTTTATTAAGATACTTAAGATTAAGAGACGTGGTAAGGACCTGTAAGTAATCTCACAGGAAAAGAGACAAAGAGAAGAAAAAATAGAACATATATAATAAAGGAAATGGGGAAGCAGAGGTAGAAGGAAAAAAGTGGGGTAAGAAGAAAAGGAAGAATAAATTAACATATATAGGCATATTGCAGTTAATTTAAAAAAAAACCAGATTGATATAGTTTACAGTTAACGTTTGGTATTCTCTGTGTGTGTGTGTGTGTGTGTGTGTGTGTGTGTGTGTGTGTGTGTGTGTGTGTGTGTGTGTGTGTGTGTGTGAGGAGGAGAGAAAGAGTGAAATTCATTCAGTTCAAGATGATTTTATACCAAATTCGCCTACGCAGTACAGTTGACTCGGTTTTCCTTTGCGTTAGGATCGAACCTTAATTTTCACTGATATTTTTTAAGATTGAAGATGTTGACATCTTAATGAAAGGTATCGTGTTGTCACGTATCATAAAGGCAGATTTACTTACCTAGTGAAAATTCATGATCTCTCCTCTATTAAATCCTCACGAAAAATTTGACTTACCTACAAAAAAAAGAAAAAAAATAGTTGACTTATTGTATAATTTTCACCTCATTCCTAATCTGAACAACTTAAAAAAATCCTGTATGTTTCGCAAATATTTTCCTAATTTTGGTTGACATAATGTATTTACAGACGTTTCGAGCAAGTGCACTCTGGTCGTCATCAGGTGTGTATTGGCTTATATTAGGATATTGATTATTTTGTCCCTGTGATATCTTCTACTGTTCGTTTCTGCTGAATTGGTACTTCACTAACTGATCCACATTGTAAACACGCCCTGGGTAAGATGATAAAGTATATCCACTTCCTGGGTAAGACTATAAGCAACATGTAACACAGAGGCCTCTGATTACGAGGTTTTGAGGAACCACTTCTTAATTGCTGGTGTTCCCAGGTCCAACCTGACCCGAGTTTGAAGCACCGGTTAGGGTCCCAACTATGGGCAAATATTTAATACCTAGACTGTGGTCAAAACAATATGAAAGGGTAAAAATAGATTTTAATAGGAACAAGATATTTTTGTAAAAAAAAAATATTACCAGCAACGAAGGTTTAAAGAAAAAATATTAGCAGTAATACATTTTTGAAGGAAAATTATTACAAGCAACACATTTTTAGAAAAAAAAATATTACCAGCAATAAAAATCTTGATGGCATTAAATAATCCATTGAGGGTGATATACTCTAAACCAAACGAAAGCAAATCAAATTGTGACCACTTGATGACAGTAACACATGTATAAACAACTATATATATATATATATATATATATATATATATATATATATATATATATATATATATATATATATATATATATATTTTTTGATATTAGTGTTCCATTCTGCTCATTTTCTGTGTTACTACCTGATTCTATATGTCTATATATATATATATATATATATATATATATATATATATATATATATATATATATATATATAGAGAGAGAGAGATAGGATCAGGTAGTAAGATGCGAGACTTCCTTTCATGATGCAGTGTCGATTTCTACGTCCAAACGTTTTAAATCATTGAAAATGTCCGAGCACGAGGATTTTAATTTTATTTTCTCGTCTAGCATGAACTTAAGATAGTAAACACGATATTGTCATATAATAAAGAATAAACATTGTTAATTTAAATTATATATATATATATATATATATATATATATATATATATATATATATATATATGCATATATTCTCTCTCTTTCATACATAACGTATATGTTTATATACAAGTTAATTTGACGAGGAATAAAATTAGAAATGACGTTTTTCATACGAAATTTCTAAATTATCGCAGCAAATATGATTATATATATATATATATATATATATATATATATATATATATATATATATATATATATATATATATATATATATATATATATATATATATATATATATATATATATATATATATATATATATATATATATATATATATATATAATATATATATATACACCCCATATATATAAATACATATATATATATATATATAAATGCATACATATATATATGCATAGACATACGTATATATATATATATATATATATATATATATATGTGCACGCATACATATATATATATATACATATATATAAATACATAGATATATATATATACATATATATACACATTATATATATATATATATATATGTGTGTGTGTGTGTGTGTGTCTGTGTGTGTGTGTGTATGTATGTATGTATATATCACTTTCAGCATTATTTTAATCTGTACCCATATTTGAATAGACAACACGTTTTTTTTACATTATATTTCATCTGCGTCTCCTCAAATATAGGTATCCACTAAATATAACATTTAATGTGATAAGAATATGTCGGATTAAGAAATAAAAATATATTGCATTTTGAAATTTATGTATTTTTTATATATATATATATATATATATATATATATATATATATATATATATATATATATATATATATATATATATATATATATATATATTTATATATATATATATATATATATATATATATATATATATATATATATATATATATATATGTATGTATATATATATGTATGTATGTATTTCTGTGTGTGTGTGTGAGAGAGAGAGAGAGAAAGAGAGAGAGAATATGTTTATTTCAGTGTATACTTGCTATAATTTCCTTCTGCCCCCCTTTGATATAATTATGTCTGATATAATTTACTTCGCTATTTTATTTTCATTTTATATCAACATCTACTGGCTTGTCGGTCGAAAACAACGTTGTTTTTTTTTTCTTCTTGCGACTAAGTGTAGAGTTATTACGAGAACTGAAATGTAAGAAATGTATTACATCGATCGCTGTCGGGATCTGTGCGGGATTTTATAAAATCCACGATCCATCCTTTAGCTGCATGTGATTTGGCATTCAGTGTTTTCCGTTCCCTAGTCAGGTTGCCACTTATCGATAGACAGTTAAGTTCATGCATTTTTGGTCAAGTATAGAAGAACTGCACTAGTTACCAGTGAGTAGACCCTGAATTTGATCGCGATGAACGGATATTCTCTCAGGGATAATATATATAGGTATCAGGTGCAAGGACAGTATAGTCATTGGTATTACTGTTCGGACTATGGTACGGGAGTCCTGGATACGTGGTACAAACGTCTCCCGAATGAACTCACAAATGGTACTGGAGTGAATATAGTGTAGAATTTCCAAGTTCCCAAAGACAGAAACATTGAACGGACATTGTCAAAAAAGATTTCCAATAGGTTTTGTTTGGTTTGTTTTGTTTTACAGTATATCCTCTTGAATGGGTTATTTAATGCCGGCAAGATTTTTATTGCCGGTAATAATCTTTTTTTCAAAATTGTTATATTGCTGGTAAAAAATATTCTTCAAATCTATAATGCTGGTTTTACAAAGTATTTCTGGTATTTAAAACCTATTTTTACACTTTCATCATGCTTTGAATCCAGTTTGGGGTTGGTTATCTATTTACCCATACCTGGGACCCTAACAGGTGCTACCACCCCGGCTTAGGTTGGACCTGGCAACACCAGAAATGAAGAGGTGGTTCCACGCTCCTCAAAACCTCCTGAGGTGTTGGACGTAGGTTATTGTTACCGAGGACGCGGGTTTAGTTTCTCTTCATAGCCAAAACGGGAAAATGTTGGGACTTAGATGCCAAAATAATAACATGATTAAATTCATGTAGACGGGACATCAAGGGGAAAGCTGTCCAGTGCAGTTGTCATGAAATTCTTTGTAGAAAAGACAGAGGGAAGCCACATCATTTCGGCTCTGCCAAGTCAAGACTGACAACGATACAGATCCTTTTTGGATTTTGTCGAGGACCAGCTGCGCACCAGGCCAGATATAGCAACAGTATTCAATGGCTGGACGAATGGTAGATTTGTAGATGTCTAGAATGGACTCAGAGGATAAAAAATTATTCTGGAATGAAACAGAGTACCAAATTTGCTTTGAGGTACATGCAGCTATGGATTAAAATCACTGGAGAACATGAAGTCACGAAGGCGCTGGGACACGCAATCGAAAGGAAGCAGGGGAGTTTCTCTATGGTGATTATATGACATCAGTTTCGTTCTGGAATCATTACAATTTACAAGCCAGATTCTGCTCATGGTAACCAGTGATTGGAGGTCATTTCGAGACCAACGGCCAGTTTAGCTTTGTCATCATTGCCGGATTTACTACAGAAACAAGAGTAAATGTTAGTGCCGTCTGCATAAATGCCTACTTGAGGGCAGATGACAATTAATTGCTGTCTCGTGTCCATAGGATTTCAATGATTCGAAACAAGAATTTCAAGAACTGTCAAATTACAAGTACCTGCATATCGAAATAACAAAAACGTAGAAATTTTAAACTACGATGATTCCGGTTTTGATAGGGGCAGGGTTAGGGTTAGGGTGAAGGAAAAGTGTCCTAAATCATGTGATTAAATTCCTGGACATTTCAGTATCTCAGTTGTACAAAATATTACTTTATGGGAAAATGTACATAGCAACCACAAACACTCTTCCCCAAGACGAAAGGTCCTAAATGGGCATAGATAGCACTCTTCCACTGCCCTTAATACTCAGAAACCGGGGGGGACTTGGTAATTAGTTACTTAAAATTATTTTCCGGCAAGATGATACCACACAAAACACCACCACCACCAACAACAACAGCAACAACAAACAACAAGAAAAACAATAATAATAATAATAATAGAAATAATAATAATAATACCATATCATTTCAGAAAGTCAGGACCTGGCAAAAATTGTATATACTGTTGTGGATCCCGTGAATGGAATCCTGGACAAATAAATAAACAACGCCAGTAATTGAGATAGAAAAATAAGTGTATTAAACGTAAGAATACAGACTTGAAGTGAAGATTAGTAGTCCAGGAATGCGGGTTAGTAGAAAGTATATGTACAAGTCTCTGTAAGTAAAGCCGTAATCATCTCTCTCTCTCTCTCTCTCTCTCTCTCTCTCTGGACTCTGGTATAACTCTCTGAGAACACCTTGTGTCTATCTCCGTATCTCTCAACCTGTCTCAACGTATCTCAACGTATCTCCACGTATATCAACGTATCTCAACAGCAGGTATTCTCTCTGTCAGTATAACTATACTTTAGACGAGTCCATCTTATGTAAAAGGGGGAGAGCCCCAAAACATATACCGACAGACGCAACAAGGTAGCGTCATATGTGCAATGGAAGATATGCAAGAAGCACAAAATCGAAACCACTGAGAGATCGTATGATCTCCAAGATACAGTTACCCAGAATAATGATGTAACTATCCTCAGGGACATGCCAATTAAAACTGACAGGGAAATAACAGCCAAGAGACATGATATTATCGTAAAAGACGAGAAATTCAGGAAGACCGCGTGGGGCGGTTGGTAGATATGCTGCAGTTGGAGATTCATTGTGGAATTCACATGACTCACTTCTAGCAATTGATTACTTCTAGGTGCCACAGGCGAATCTTATATGTGTTGTTCTTGTCCTAACTATTAACGTTCATTGCCAACCTACGGGTGATTAATCTATACAGAAACCTTCCTTAGTTTATAACAATAATAAAAATAATTACTTCGTCAGTGTTATTATTTTTCAGGTGTTTAAATAATTCAGTACAGCATCAGTAAAATCTAATAAAAAAGATTATTTTGACTTTAGATAGTTCCATAAATATGTTCTTCTCTTCTGTTCGACTAATTTGTATTCATGTGAGATAACAAACAACAGCAAGGCTTATTATTATGAGCACTTTAGGATATTTAACTTACGAATTCTGACAAGGCAGAAATGAAATACCGTATATACACCTGTATATCATGTTTAGCCAGGACCATTAAATTTTTATGCATGAATTATCTCCTCCGGAAAAAATTTAAAAAATCTGTGTATAGTGCAACCAGTCACCTAAAATGTCTGAATTTTAAGCACTTCTCAAATATGACCTGGGTATAGTTCGACCAGATTTTTGGCATCAAAAACTGATCTTACAATATGCACAAGTATGTCTACAGCGAAAAACAAAATACCCTGTCTCATGACAAATGCTGGTGGCGACGTCACTTTTGGGGTTGAATTTGTTTTACGGCATATCAACCTCAATGGGTTATTTAATGCCGACAAGATTTTTAGAATAAGTTCGTAAAAATAAAATATGTATTCGTTGTAGATTAGTTTTCATCGACATATTTTGGGAAATAGGGTTTTTAGAAAGTCTGGTTTGGTTTGGTTTATTTTTTACGGAATATCAACCTCAATGAGTTATTTAATGCCGACAATATTTTTAGAATAAATTCATAAAAATAAAGTATGTATTCTTTGTAGACTAGTTTACATTGACGTGTTTTGAGAAAGAGGGTTTTTAGAAAGTTTGGTTTGTTTTATTTTTTACGGGATATCAACCTCACTCAGTGTGTTTCTTAAAAGTAGAATATGTATTATTTTAAGAAATCAGTTTGTAGATCAGTTTTCATTGACATATTTTTGTAAAGAGTATTTTTGTCGAGAGTCAGATGTATTGATGATTATTTTTTTTCAAAGATGTATTGCCGATATTTTTACTATAAAAATCTATTTTTTATACTTTCTTAATGCTTTGACCCCAGTTTGGGTGCTATTTTCTCATGGCTGGAACCTTAACAACTGCTACAAATCTGGGTTAGGGTGGACCTGGGAAAAACAGCAATTATGAGGTGGTTCAACATTACTCAAAACCTCGCGATAAGAGGCCTTACTGACAGATGTAGATTATCGTCATACCCGGAAGGCAGTGTCACCAGGTGTGGCAATTCCACCTTAACCCTGAAATTGTGTTATCTCCCCTAGTTAAAGACTGAGGAGGGCAGGGTATCTTTCGTACTTTCACACGTTGTGTGTTGTATGTAAAAAAAATAAACAAAAAATTAAATAACAAAGGAAGAAGAAATAAAACAGACCCACTGAAAAATTTTCGACTTACTCATATTTACAAAATATAAATACATACATGAATAAATAATCGTATTTTGGAGATATACCGTTTTCTTATAACTATTATTCGATCTGGTACTTATTGTATAATTATATGCATATGTATGTTTGAGCCTTAATATATCAATGTGCAGGCTTCATTTATTTTGCTTGTCTTTTTTTTTTCATTCTGTACTCGCCTATAACGCCATCATTCCTGCCGGGCGCAAGCTTTTTGTTTTAGCGCCAGATTCTCGTGCGAGAAGACAGACATTGTTAACCTCCAAGTTGGGGTCAAAAGGAAAGATAGCAGAAAACAAAATGGCGCTATCGAACGGCAGGATTTTCGTGAGGTGGAGCACAGATTGCGGTTGGTTAGCAATCAACCTCGTCTTAAACGCAGCACAATCTGAAATAACCGATAGGGGAAGATAAACGAATAGAATAAGAAAAATGGTGCCAGAAAGGAAAGAAAAAAAGATTAAAATGTGATACAGGAAGAATGAATAGCGTAAAGAGGTAAGAAGTTAAAGAAGGGAATCGAGAATTTATCGATGGCAAGAAATTTACAGCGAAATAATGGCGGAAAGAAAAATCTGTGGGAAATGGAAAGAACAGACGACAATGATAAAATGACAAGTGCAAAATGATATTTTTCTTATTCTTTTTTACAATGAAGATAAAACCGTACAAATCCCCAAGAGCCTTTCAAGTTAGAGGTTTAGAAAGTAAGATATACCATCCCAAGCAAGGTGATAATGCCATCATGACGCAAGGGGCCACTGGAAGTGAAAGAGAATCAAAAGATTTTAGAAGGAACCTGACAAGCAATACTAAACCAGAAATGAATAATCAACCACAATGCCCAGACGACCTGGGAGTGGTGTGAACCGTACAATAGATTAACCTATCTGATGCTGTTGAATAAAAAATGCAAATAAGTCCTAAATAATAACTTTATAGTTTTAAGTGGTCTCTCTTCTGACATCTTGCTTTCCAGTAAACTTTGAACTTCAAAAATTTAAATGGCGGCAATTGTTATCTGATGACTCGTAAACTGTCCTTCTTTTATTGTTCTTTCTCCTTAATACTATTTTTCTCAAATTCTCTAGCCCTAGGTAACGCCTTACCGTTAGAGTTGAAGAAGACTTTAGAAGTAACCAGAAAACCAATCCTAAACAGGGAACAAAGGATAAACTTCTACTCCGGCTCAAATATCGGGGATGAGTAGTGTGAAGTGGGGATAAGCGAACCAACGAAAAAAAATACCTTGAAAAAGTTGGAGAAAGAAAGAAAATAATGAATCAAAACTTGATATAATTAGAAGGCGGGAATAAAGCATAACAAGACATTTGAGAATTCAGAAAAAATAAAATGAAATATTATTATAATATTTTTTTATTATAAGGGATTATAATAATTTTTCTTTAATCACAACAAAAATGACTCGTGATTCAATACTATGATTAAACTTCCTGATGCGATGGTTGGTGATGAAATACAAGTTACCATTACTATTCAGCTTATTTCATATATATATATATATATATATATATATATATATATATATATATATCAGAGATTATATTCAAAACATTTTAAATCGCTACGCAAAAACTTTCATGTTTCAATACTATGATTATACTTTCTCATGCGAAGATTTATTATGAAATACAAGTTACCAATGCTCTTAGGCATATTTCCCATATATATATATATATATATATATATATATATATATATATATATATATATATATATAAATTTGACAAATTTGAAATCAAATCACCGTGCTGATAACAAATATGGCGCCAGTTTGTTTACATAGCGCAGATCAATAAGAAAACTCAGTGATCGCGCAGGTCAGTATTGCCAAAGTTGTGTAAAAATTTTGTGTGAATTGATTGGACGGTTTTTGAATTATTAGAAAAAAGTTAACTCGATAATAATTTGGCACGCAGTGTATATATATATATATATATATATATATATATATATATATATTTTTATTATAAGAGGTTATAATAAGAACATTTTAAATAGTTATACAAAAGCTTTCATGTTTCAATACTATGAGTGTACTTCCTCAGCTGATATTTGGTAACTGGTGATAAAAAAAAGATTTTTAGGGAAATTTCAAAATAAATCGTTACCTCCTTTCCAAATGTTAATGGTGGTGGGCATAAAGTTGCAATTCAAAATATATTTCTGGGTATGTCTGGCTTAATCAATTAAATGTCAGATCTACGCTAAATAGAATAATAAGTTATTTTTTCACGTCACGCTAAACCGGCACATAGACATGTCATCATTGACATTGCGGAGAATAACATCGCTTTATTGTTGCCAAATATGACGTTCCATCTGTTGAAGTGGTGGCATAGTTCAATCAGACGTAACGTTATCAGAAAAAATATAATTAGAAAGAATAAAATGATACAAGGCATATGAGAACCCAGCAAAATAAATAAAAGGAAATATTATTATAATATTTTTTTATTATAACAGATGACAATAAAAACATTTTACGCGTCGATTGTTTGACTTAAAACAATCATTCCTTTCAAACCGTGAATTGAAGGTCGTTCTCATCGGATTCTCCTCCAGTTCCTATGCCACGAACGCAGGAGTTCCACAAGGCTCCATCCTAGGCCCCACTCTATTCCTTATCTACATAAATGACCTTCCTGACGCCATAAATTCCCAAGTTGTCATCTACGCGGATGACACCACAATTTATTCCTGCCTTTAAAAACAAATCTAGTGTCACTGACAAAATTAACCTGGCTGTGCGTCTCGAAAAGGACCCCCAATCGGTTATGAACTGGGGCAGGAATTGGCTGGTCAATTTTAATGCTTCCAAAGCAAAACTGCTCTCTATTAATCACCACAGAGATCCTTCCCTGCCCTCCATTAGAATGTCTGACGCTCAACTTCTCGAGAGCAACTCTCTGCGGCTGCTCGGTCTCACGTTGACTGCTGACCTGAGATGGAACTAATACATTGAGTCAATTGCTTCGTCCACCGCAAGGAAAGTTGTCTCCCTGTGCCGCGCCAGGAAATTTTTCTCCCCGGAATCGATCCTCCAGATCTACAAATCAACAATTCGCCCTTGCATGGAGTATTGCTGCCATATATGGTCTGGAGCTCCTTCTGTTTGCCTCGGGGTTCTTGATAGGCTCCAGAGGCGGATGTGCAATATAATTAACCCTGATCTGGCATCTCGTCTACATTCACTTTTCTCACAGACGCCTCTCTCTGTCTGTTTTACAAATACTTTCATGGCAATTGCTCCGAGGAGTTGCATTCTCTGGTTCCCAGACTTCATGTGTTCAAGCGCCCTACGAGGCTGGCAACCCGCTCTCACCCCTTCATGGTCGAAACACCTAAATGTAGTCGTCTCTTCTACTCCAATAGCTTCATATCTCGCACCTCTCGCCTGTGGAACTCCCTTCCATATTCCAGTTTCCCTGAGAGCTATAATCGCCAGCTATTCAAATGTGATGTCAATCGACATCTCCAGTTGCCTTGGTCCATCCATTAACCTTCTCCTCATCCTTTCTGCTATCACTCCTATCTGATCTTGCTCCAAATTTTCTGTAACCCCTTGCGTCCTAGTGGCTTCCCGCCTTGCTTCGGGTGAAACGCTTAAAAAAAATCGCAAACAAAAATTTTCATGTTTCAATACAATGATTGTACTTCTTCAGGTGATGGTTAGTAACTGGCGATAAAAATGAATTTTAGGGAAATTTAAGAACAAATCATTTCCTCCTTTCGAACGTTAAAGGGGTGGGCATAAGGTTACAATTCAAAATAGACTTGTGGGTATGTCTTGTGTAACCAAATCAATGTCAGACCTACGCTAAATAGAAACATAATGTCAGAGGGTCGAGTTTGGTGAGTTATTTTTTTAATGTGACGATAAACCGGCACTATGAAATTTCATCATTGCGGGGAACATGCCACAGACAGACGTATCGTGATTACAGACAAATAGGACGTTCCATTTGTTGAAGTGGTGGGGTAGGTTAATCAAACGTAAAGTTATCAGCAACCATTTAAGCAAATGATTTTATATTCAGGAAGCTTCATAAAGGGGCCTATGGATGAAAATTAAAAATGTGGAACATCGACATAGGATGCTGATAAAAATTAAACAATAAGGAAATAAAGGTGCAGAGATTGTTTGAAAATAAAGGATGTCGTTTACGACTGAAATGAAAAAAAGCAACAACAGTTTGAAAATAAAGGAATGGAAGAAATAATGAAATGTAAGAGGAATTAAGAAACTGTTATGGTCTAGGTTAGGACCAAGGAAAATCAACACGAATACAAGAGTAGAAATAAAGAAGGTATATTACACGAAATAATAATACAAGATGTGGAAGGTGTTAGTATGACTGTCAGTCTGGTTTGGAGTGAACAACTATCGGCTCGACTCGATTCGATATTTACTTGCCCCCACCCCCACAAGAGAAAAATGTGGCACAAGGCCGAGTTTAACGTGTGTTTCCCGAGCCCGTAGACTCGGCCAAAAAATGCCCGTAGAACCCGTATAAACGCGTTTCGGGTTGGTCAACCTCCCCCAACGAGGCTCTGCTCTTCCGCGGAGCTTCGTCTGGGTTCCTCACTGCTCAGAGGCAGAGAGTTCGATCGTCAAGCCGATCTTCTCGGCTTGATTCGGTATCTAGCCACCCACTCCCAATTAGGGTTGCATATGGCACAAGGCCGGTTTTCCTGAGCCCGTAGGCTCGGTCAAAAAATGCCCGTAGAACCGGTATAAACGGGATCGGGTTGGTCAACCTCCCCGAACGTGATTTTGCCCTTCGGCGGAGCCTCGTCCGGAATCCTCTCTGCTCAGAGACAGAGAGTTCGACCGTCAGGCCGAGAAGCTCGGCTTGATTCGGTATCTAGCCCCCCACTAGGGTTGCATGTGGCACAAGGCCGTGTTTAACGTGGGTTTCCTGAGCCCGTAGGCTCGGCCAAAAAATGCCCGTAGAACCCGTATAAACGGGATCGGGTTGGTCAACCTCCTCGAACGAGACTCTACCCTTCGGCGGAGCCTCGTCCGGCTTCCTCTCTGCTCAGAGACAGAGTTCGACCGGTTAGCCGAGAAGCTCGGCTTGAAACTACCCTTTCTCTTGAAAGAACAAGTATACATAGTGTTAGGAAGAGTTCATTCTTTAGTTATAGGTAAGGTCCCATGACAGAAACAGTAAAGGTAACAAAGAAAAAGAAATAAAGAAAACACAAAAAGGACAAATATTACACGATATAAAACAAATAAAGACAAAGAAACTAGGGAGAGAAGTGTAAGAAAGAAATATAAAATGAAAGAAAGATATCAAATATGACTCGAAAGTAGAATAAATTTGTTTTTTAAATTAATTTCACCCCAATCAAAGTATATATATATATATATATATATATATATATATATATATATATATATATATATATATCGGCTTGATTGAGGAATCGCAGAGCCGAGTTCGAATCCAGGTTGAATCCATTACATTCACTTACGTACTAATACCTTTGGGAAATATTTGAATCCTCTTCTTCTCCCTCCAGCTATGGGTAAAATAGCAGGACAGACTGGGTTCTATAGCCTTGGATGGCAACTGGTCTAGGAGAAGAACAACTCTGAATTCAAAACCTGAGGAGGGTTGTTTCTGTATTCGGCCCTTCAAAAGTGTGGATGGTCCTGCACGAAACATTCACCACTATAATCGAATCTCATGTGCCGGTGTCGGGCTGTCAGTTTCCTGGAAAACTGATCTGCTTGACACTCATACGTCGAACCCGACAGGAGAATATATATATATATATATATATATATATATATATATATATATATAGCTAGCTAGCTAGCTAGCTAGCTAGATAGATAGATAGATAGATAGATATAAACAGATTAAATATGCATAGGGTTAGATAGATGGATAGATACATAGATATAAAAGGACTTAAATATACATAGGGTTAGATAGATAGATAGATAGATAGATAGATAGATAGATTGTTTGATAAATAGTTATACTTATGAACAGACATAGATAGATAGATAGATAGTTGATTAGATAGATAGATAAATAGTTGATTAGATAGATAGATAGATAGATAGATGTGAACACAGTAACAGAGAAAGATCAATAGATAGATAGATAGATAGATAGATAGATAGATAGATAGATAGATAGATGTGAACACGGTGACATAGAAAGAAGGATGATAGATAGATAGATGTGAGCATAGTGATACAGAAAGAATGATAGATAGATAGAAAGATAGATGTGAACACAGTGACATAGAAATAAGGATAGATAGATAGATAGCTAGCTAGCTAGCTAGATAGATAGATAGATGTGAACACAGTAACAGAGAAAGAACAATAGATAGATAGATAGATAGATAGATAGATAGATAGATAGGTGAAACACCTGTTATAGATAGATAGATAGATAGGTGAAACACGTGTTATAGATAGATAGATAGATAGATAGATAGATAGATAGATAGATAGATAGATAGATAGATAGATAGATAGAAAAATGGCAGCAAATATAGCGTGAAGTTTAAGAAGTGTTAATAAAAAATATACAAAAAACAAACAACACGAAAAATGAAAAGAAAGAAAATTTGAAAAGTACGTCAAAAAAATAATATTAATAAAACCTCTGATCAAGGGAAATCCAGAATTGAAGAGCAAGGGAAAAAACTAAAGATAGAAAGAATTAAATATGAAAAAAAAAATAAAATAAAATAAAATAAAAAACACCGAAGGAAAGAAAGATTTAAAAATAGGAAAATGATAAGACTGAACCAAAAAAACTTGTAAGAAATGTTTTATTAAAGACATCAACAAGATACAAGTACAAAAACTGCTAGAATGTTCTAGTGTCGAAATGTATTAAGTTACAAGATAAGTCACTATAAAAAATAATGCTAAAGAAAGAAAAGAAATGTAAGGATTTACAAAATTGTAAAATTCCAGTGAAGAATATAAATTCAAGCCATCCATATTCCATGAGTATGTATATATATATATATATATATATATATATATATATTCATATTCTTGTCATATATTGGATTATGGATGGCTTTGAATTTTATATTTAGACGGGAATTTTATATTTTATATATATATATATATATATACTTGCATGAATGTATATATATATATTCTTATATGAATATATATATATATATATATATATATATATATATATATATATATATATATTCATTCTTGCTTACATACGGTTATTGGATTATGGATGGCTTGAATTTTATATTCTTTTATATATATATATATATATATATATATATATATATATATATATAGGTGTCTGTGTGTATGTGTGTGTGTGTATAGAAAACGCACACACACATATATATGTGAGTGTGTGTGTATGCATGTATATGGATATATATATATATATATATATATATATATGTGTGTGTGTGTGTGTGTGTGAGTGTGTGTGAGGTTTTGTTATATATATATATATATATAAAGAATACGTACATATATATAATTGTATGTATTCTTGTTATATATATATAGCAAGAATACAAATATATATATATATATATAAATACATACATACATACACACACATTCACACACATACATACTCGCTCTCTCTCTCATACACACACACACACACACATATATATATATATATATATATATATATATATATATATATATGAAGGAACAGAGAAAATAAAAAGAGATTGAATAGTGTACCGAAAAAGAAAATCATCGCTGGGAAATAAAAGCCAGCACTTGTTGAATATTTAAAACAACGCATGCACAGCGAACATCAAATAAAGATATTCATCTTTATTTCGTGATTTTCTGCTAATGTTTTTTTTTTTTTTTCTTTTCTTGTAGGGTAAGGAAAAGACTGCAAATATATATTCCTTACCATAATTTTAAACGCTTATTTCTTGTTCTCAAAAGATACACACACACACATTAAATGCCTCCAAATCCAAACTGTTGATATTCAAATCGGACCCTGCATTACCATCTCTAGTTGCTCTCACAGTGAGGCTCAGCGCCTTGTTCCTCTTTTGGCAGTTAAATTCAACCCTGACTTCAAATGCACTTGCGAAACATGGCGAAAGATCCTAGAAAATTGGTTTGACTGCAGAGATCCGAAGCAAACCACACTGATTCCTTTCGTATTCCCTGGATTAAATCTAAGTTCAACTGGAGTAGCATATTGCCACGTACCGCCATCTTGTGCTATCGCCATGCTTCCACGATCACTTTAATCTTAAATTATTCAGTTCTATGGTCAACCGTTATCTTCATAACATATCTCCATAAACTGTGCGTATTACAATGTTAAAATCTAGTATAATAATAATGATGATGATGATGATAATTATAATAATACATATATACATACATACGTATATATATATATATATATATATATATATATATATATATATATATATATATATATTATTATTATTATTATTATTATTATCAAAATATAAGCAAAAAATTCATTACATGGAATTTTAACACAGAGATATGTAATGTTTGCATTACGAATTGCGGTTACGAAATACTGTGTCAACATTCGATATGTATTTAAAGATGTATTTATGTTTTACACAATTTACATGCGGACTGTTGTCCTCAACTTTGTTGTTATTATCACCTGATCGCCTTCTGTCTGAATTTCTGGGATGAGGAGTTATCATTATTTACACTATTTACATTCGGACTATTATCCTCATCTTTGTTGTTATTATCACCTGATCGCCTTCTGTCTGAATTTCTGGGATGAGGAGTTATCATTATTTACACTATTTACATTCGGACTATTATCCTCATCTTTGTTGTTATTATCACCTGATCGCCTTCTGTCTGAATTTCTGGGATGAGGAGTTATCATTATTTACACTATTTACATTCGGACTATTGTCCTCATCTTTGTTGTTATTATCACCTGATCGCCTTCTGTCTGAATTTCTGGGATGAGGAGTTATCATTATTTACACTATTTACATTCGGACTATTATCCTCATCTTTGTTGTTATTATCACCTGATCGCCTTCTGTCTGAATTTCTGGGATGAGGAGCTATCATTATTTACACTGTTTACATTCGACTATTGTCCTCATCTTTGTTGTCATTATCACCTGATCGCCTTCTGTCTGAATTTCTGGAATGAGGAGTTATCATTATTTTCACTATTTACATTCGACTATTATCCTCATCTTTGTTTTTATTATCACCTGATTGCCTTCTGTCTGAATTTCTGGGATGAGGAGTTATCATTATTTACACTATTTACATTCGGACTATTATCCTCATCTTTGTTGTTATTATCACCTGATCGCCTTCTGTCTGAATTTCTGGGATGAGGAGTTATCATTATTTACACTATTTACATTCGGACTATTATCCTCATCTTTGTTGTTATTATCACCTGATCGCCTTCTGTCTGAATTTCTGGGATGAGGAGCTATCATTATTTACACTGTTTACATTCGGACTATTGTCCTCATCTTTGTTGTCATTATCACCTGATCGCCTTCTGTCTGAATTTCTGGGATGAGGAGTTATCATTATTTTTTTACACTATTTACATTCAGACTATTGTCCTCATCTTTGTTGTTATTATCACCTGATCGCCTTCTGTCTGAATTTCTGGGATGAGGAGTTATCATTATTTACACTATTTACATTCGGACTATTGTCCTTTTTGTTGTTATTATCACCTGATCGCCTTCTGTCTGAATTTCTGGGATGAGGAGTTATCATTATTTACACTATTTACATTCGGACTATTGTCCTCATCTTTGTTGTTATTATCACCTGATCGCCTTCTGTCTGAATTTCTGGGATGAGGAGTTATCATTATTTACACTATTTACATTCGGACTATTGTCCTCATCTTTGTTGTTATTATCACCTGATCGCCTTCTGTCTGAATTTCTGGGATGAGGAGTTATCACTATTTACACTATTTACATTCGGACTATTGTCCTCATCTTTGTTGTTATTATCACCTGATCGCCTTCTGTCTGAATTTCTGGGATGAGGAGTTATCATTATTTACACTATTTACATTCGGACTATTGTCCTCATCTTTGTTGTTATTATCACCTGATCGCCTTCTGTCTGAATTTCTGGGATGAGGAGTTATCATTATTTACAATATTTACATTCGGACTATTGTCCTCTCTTTTTGTTGTTATTATCACCTGATCGCCTTCTGTCTGAATTTCTGGGATGAGGAGTTATCATTATTTACACTATTTACATTCGGACTATTGTCCTCATCTTTGTTGTTATTATCACCTGATCGCCTTCTGTCTGAATTTCTGGGATCAGGAGTTATCATTATTTACACTATTTACATTCGGACTATTGTCCTCATCTTTGTTGTTATTATCACCTGATCGCCTTCTGTCTGAATTTCTGGGATGAGGAGTTATCATTATTTACACTATTTACATTCGGACTATTGTCCTCATCTTTGTTGTTATTATCACCTGATCGCCTTCTGTCTGAATTTCTGGGATGAGGAGTTATCATTATTTACACTATTTACATTCGACTATTGTCCTCATCTTTGTTGTCATTATCACCTGATCGCCTTCTGTCTGAATTTCTGGGATGAGGAGTTATCATTATTTACACTATTTACATTCGGACTATTGTCCTCATCTTTGTTGTTATTATCACCTGATCGCCTTCTGTCTGAATTTCTGGGATGAGGAGTTATCATTATTTACACTATTTACATTCGGACTATTGTCCTCATCTTTGTTGTCATTATCACCTGATCGCCTTCTGTCTGAATTTCTGGGATGAGGAGTTATCATTATTTACACTATTTACATTCGGACTATTGTCCTCATCTTTGTTGTCATTATCACCTGATCGCCTTCTGTCTGAATTTCTGGAATGAGGAGTTATCATTATTTACACTATTTACATTCGGACTATTGTCCTCATCTTTGTTGTTATTATCACCTGATCGCCTTCTGTCTGAATTTCTGGAATGAGGAGTTATCATTATTTACACTATTTACATTCGGACTATTGTCCTCATCTTTGTTGTCATTATCACCTGATCGCCTTCTGTCTGAATTTCTGGAATGAGGAGTTATCATTATTTACACTATTTACATTCGGACTATTGTCCTCATCTTTGTTGTCATTATCACCTGATCGCCTTCTGTCTGAATTTCTGAATGAGGAGTTATCATTATTTACACTATTTACATTCGGACTATTGTCCTCATCTTTGTTGTCATTATCACCTGATCGCCTTCTGTCTGAATTTCTGGAATGAGGAGTTATCATTATTTACACTATTTACATTCGGACTATTGTCCTCATCTTTGTTGTCATTATCACCTGATCGCCTTCTGTCTGAATTTCTGGAATGAGGAGTTATCATTATTTACACTATTTACATTCGGACTATTGTCCTCATCTTTGTTGTCATTATCACCTGATCGCCTTCTGTCTGAATTTCTGGGATGAGGAGTTATCATTATTTACACTATTTACATTCGGACTATTGTCCTCATCTTTGTTGTCATTATCACCTGATCGCCTTCTGTCTGAATTTCTGGAATGAGGAGTTATCATTATTTACACTATTTACATTCGGACTATTGTCCTCATCTTTGTTGTTATTATCACCTGATCGCCTTCTGTCTGAATTTCTGGGATGAGGAGTTATCATTATTTACACTATTTACATTCGGACTATTGTCCTCATCTTTTGTTGTCATTATCACCTGATCGCCTTCTGTCTGAATTTCTGGAATGAGGAGTTATCATTATTTACACTATTTACATTCGGACTATTGTCCTCATCTTTGTTGTTATTATCACATGATCGCCTTTTGTCGGAATTTCTGGGATGAGGAGTTATCATTATTTAAATTTGGACTATTATCCTAATCTTTATTGTTATTATCACCTGATCGCCTTCTGTCAGAATTTCTGGAATGAGGAGTTATCATTATTTTCATTATTTACATACCCGACTATTATCCTCATCTTTGTTTTTATTATCACCTGATTGCCTTCTGTCTGAATTTCTCAGAGGAGTTCTCATTATCTACACTATTTACATTCGGACTATTGTCCTCATCTTTGTTGTCATTATCACCTGATCGCCTTCTGTCTGAATTTCTGGAATGAGGAGTTATCATTATTTACATTATTTACATTCGGACTATTGTCCTCATCTTTGTTGTCATTATCACCTGATCGCCTTCTGTCTGAATTTCTGGAATGAGGAGTTATCATTATTTACACTATTTACATTCGGACTATTGTCCTCATCTTTGTTGTCATTATCACCTGATCGCCTTCTGTCTGAATTTCTGGAATGAGGAGTTATCATTATTTACACTATTTACATTCGGACTATTGTCCTCATCTTTGTTGTCATTATCACCTGATCGCCTTCAGTCTGAATTTCTGGGATGAGGAGTTATCATTATTTACACTATTTACATTCGGACTATTGTCCTCATCTTTGTTGTTATTATCACCTGATCGCCTTCTGTCTGAATTTCTGGAATGAGGAGTTATCATTATTTACACTATTTACATTCGGACTATTGTCCTCATCTTTGTTGTCATTATCACCTGATCGCCTTCTGTCTGAATTTCTGGAATGAGGAGTTATCATTATTTACACTATTTACATTCGGACTATTGTCCTCATCTTTGTTGTCATTATCACCTGATCGCCTTCAGTCTGAATTTCTGGAATGAGGAGTTATCATTATTTACACTGTTTACATTCGGACTATTGTCCTCATCTTTGTTGTCATTATCACCTGATCGCCTTCTGTCTGAATTTCTGGAATGAGGAGTTATCATTATTTACACTATTTACATTCGGACTATTGTCCTCATCTTTGTTGTTATTATCACCTGATCGCCTTCTGTCTGAATTTCTGGGATGAGGAGTTATCATTATTTACACTATTTACATTCGGACTATTGTCCTCATCTTTGTTGTTGTTATTATCACCTGATCGCCTTCTGTCTGAATTTCTGGGATGAGGAGTTATCATTATTTACACTATTTACATTCGGACTATTGTCCTCATCTTTTGTTGTCATTATCACCTGATCGCCTTCTGTCTGAATTTCTGGAATGAGGAGTTATCATTATTTACACTATTTACATTCGGACTATTGTCCTCATCTTTGTTGTCATTATCACCTGATCGCCTTATGTCTGAATTTCTGGGATGAGGAGTTATCATTATTTACACTATTTACATTCGGACTATTGTCCCTCATCTTTGTTGTCATTATCACCTGATCGCCTTCTGTCTGAATTTCTGGGATGAGGAGTTATCATTATTTACACTATTTACATTCGGACTATTGTCCTCATCTTTGTTGTCATTATCACCTGATCGCCTTCTGTCTGAATTTCTGGGATGAGGAGTTATCATTATTTACACTATTTACATTCGGACTATTGTCCTCTTCTTTGTTGTTATTATCACCTGATCGCCTTCTGTCTGAATTTCTGGGATGAGGAGTTATCATTATTTACACTATTTACATTCGGACTATTATCCTCATCTTTGTTGTTATTATCACCTGATCGCCTTCTGTCTGAATTTCTGGGATGAGGAGGTATCATTATTTACACTATTTACATGCGAACTATTTTCCTCATCTTTGCTGTTATTATCACAACGTTTCGACCATTGTGCACTCCGGTGTACATCGACCCTGAATGCCTACAGGGAATTTCACACTGAACCCTTTATTTAATCTATGTGGGTAGACTGTTCTCAATCCACTTATTCATTTTTAGAGATACCTAGTTTTCTGATTATTTTTAGTAAGCAAAAAAATAGAGACAAAGACATTTGGCAATAGCTAAAAAAAAATATTCATATATATATATATATATATATATATATATATATATATATATATTTGATAAGGCACTCTTCGTAGGAAAGGAAATAAGCAGACTTTAAATTACAGATTCACTCTACGGACTTACAAGGATTATTCAGAGCTCAAATTTACACAAAGAATACTGGTGCTTTGGTAACTTTTGCTGCAAACATAATTTTGGTTGTAAATTTATGACGCTAATATACATCTATCTTTCCTTACGTGTTTATAAATTGGACACTGTTCAATTATTAACGTTAACAACGAACTGTTTTAAATTACAAAACTGTATCTCTTTATATTTCTGAGATGAGGTATTATGTATATTATTTATATTATTCGGACTATTGTTCTCATCATTGTCGCAATATTTCTTA
This sequence comes from Acanthosepion pharaonis, assembly GCA_903632075.3. Taxonomy (NCBI): domain Eukaryota; kingdom Metazoa; phylum Mollusca; class Cephalopoda; order Sepiida; family Sepiidae; genus Acanthosepion; species Acanthosepion pharaonis. The sequence continues at coordinate 84,327 of CAHIKZ030001087.1, read as the reverse complement.
CAACGTTTTGACCTTTGTACGGCCTTCTTCCGATGGTTGGAATGTCGAATTGAACCCTTTATTTTACTCACAATATTGAGTCACCACCCCCATGAGGGTGTCATGTGGCACAAGGCCTTTTTAACGTGGGCATTCCGAGCCCGTGTGCTTGGCCAAAAATATGCCCATTGAACCCGTATAAACAGGTTCAGGGCCGGTCTACCTCCCCGAAGGAGACCCCGCCCTTGGGCGTAGCCTCCTTCGGGTTCCTCCCGTCCGTAGGAAGAGGGTTCAACCGAACAGTCGGTTCAGAAGTGAACGACTGACTTATTTCACTCACAGAGGCAGACCGTTCCAGTTCCACATGCTATCTCAAGGACACATGGCACAGTGGATAAAGGCGTCAGTTAGATCCAGTGACAAAACCCAAAAAGAGTTCAATACCCGGTTAAGTCAGTGGAGAGCTTTCAGAGGGAAAGTAGCAGGCACGTGGAACTGGAAAGGTCTGCCCCAGTGAGCGAAATAAATGTTTCAGTTCGAGTTTCCAGCCACCTGATGATGGCCGGAACGTGCAACGGCCGAAATGTTGTAATAAGTATGGTGACAAAGATGAGGAAAATAGTCCAAATAATGTAAATGATATACAGAATTTTAATTGGATTAAGCGAAAATTTCTTACAATATAATACATACTAGCTGTACAGCCCGGCGTTGCCCGGGGATGTAACAGAAAGAGATAGATCAAGTATCGACCATCATGTACACTGAAAAATAAAATTGACAAAGATTAATTTTTAAGGTTGACGGATACGCATATCGTAATTAGTTTTTTTTTTTTTTTTTACGAAACCCAACCTCAAACAAAAACATTGTTTTCAATCCTTATGGGTCTATCGATTGAATAGAATTTTATTATAAACAATTGTCTTGTAAATGGAATTTTTAAAGCATTCTGAATGTAAAAATAAAGAAAAAAGTGTGCAAGACAATAACACTACCTGCCAAAAAAAAAAAAGTGAAGTTTTGTTGAAATCGGTTGAAAAATGTAGGAAATCCGATTCCATATATAAATGAACACACACACACACGATATGAGTTGTCCCCCTTTCATTCTGGCGACGGAATCACGTTTTATCGTGTTTTCAAATTGATTTCCTGCAAAAACAATTGTGTTTTTAAAATTTTGGCGATGTCAGAACCACTGCAAGGTAACTTTATGCAGTCCTGTGAAGTTTTGTTGAAATCGGTTGAAAAATGTAGGAAATCCGATCCAATATATAAACGTACAGACACACACACACACACACACACACACACACACACACACACACACACACACACAAAAAAAAAATCTGCGTTTTATAATAAGTAAGATGATTTATATTACATTCCTTCTTGTTAATTTTGATGGCGGGGAAACACTAGTATTATAATAATATATTAGAACACAAAAGTTTTCTTCTCGAATCGGGCATTGTTTACTTAACAAGATAATAGTTACGAGGCCTTTTTACTTGTGCGACGTCACCGGTGGGACCGTAAGTCAGTCAAGATAGAGAGTCAATCTGATCTGGCTTTTTGCAGAAGAAGAGGTCAGATACTTACTGTAGCGGTACAAGTTATCGTCTATTTTTGGCAGCATCTTCAGCAATAAATTAGATATATCAATTTCAGCTTAGCTCTGCGGTGAGCTTCAGTGATAAACCTTGAGAGGAGATCCATTTATCATGATAGGTGAAACTTCAGGCTTTTCTCGATGGTGATGTAACATCTCGACTTAGTTTTAGTATGTATTGAATTACACGAGACCCCCCCCCCATACTGAGGCAAAAGGGCTTAGTTCAGAGGAACGATCAGGTGCAAGTTTCTGGTCATCAAGATTTTGGCAAGGACACCTTTTAACTGTTGTATCGTCAGCATAGATATTCAGTAAAGTTTGAAGTATTTTCTTAGGCAGATTATAAAATACGACCGAGAAGATAACTGAGAAGAACGTCAGCAGGGCCTAGAGTTGATCTCATGGGATTCGTCGATGATTACACGAAAGCCATTGATTGAACACCAGGTTGGGGATAAAAGGGAATGTAAAATCCAATAATGATATTCAATTATCTTTGACATAAACGTCTAATTCATAGTGGATTTTTAGAATGAACTATGAAGTATGTATATGCATTACAGTATAGACAAAGCGTGAATTGCAAACTACTTCTTCTATTTTGAAATAATAATTGGGTTGGATTATTAAAGAGTGGTCTATTTGAGTCGAGTGTATAAACAGGTTACACCTAGTAAATAACACATATATTGATTTGATTTCGGCAAGTCGAAGCGGTGCAATGGTTACCAAGCTTATCTCGCTAAAACAATTACTAGCGAGTTCGATCCTCACTGGGTGCCCCCTACTTTCGGCCTTGTGCCACATCTAAACTACGCCTGGAAAATCACTATATTGATTTCTCATTTTTTACGGCTTATCAACCTTTTGCAGATTACTTAAAGCCAGATAATATTTTTTTATTATTTTAAGAATTCTTGAAGGATAATAATAATTTCCTGGCACAAGACTTACTAACTAACCCATAGCTAGGGGAGAAGAGCTGGATACATACCTTTCCCAAAGTAATTCTCGCGTAAGTTAATATAACGAACCCGACTGGAATTAGAACTCGGCTCCTCGATCTCCAACTTCAAATCTTTATCCGTTACATCACCCGCACATCCGAGCTTCTAGAATCTATTCCAAAACGGTCACTCATCTACGTACGGAAAAGGCTCGATGTTCTTCGTTGCAGAAGAGTCCAACATTTTGCGTGAATCTGGTCAGCTATCTTGAGGCGGTTTCAACACTGGGCACTCTCCTCTCTGCCGTCCGGGGCTCAACTTACTGGGCACTCATCTCTGCCGTCGGTGCGCGAACTAACTTCTTCTCGCCAGCTTGGGTCGAACGAACTCGGTACTCAGGGCCAAACGAACTGGCCTCTTCTGCCCGCTTGGGGCTAACGAACTCGGCCCGCCGTCCGGGGCTGAACTCATTTCTGTCGGTTGGGGTCTCGCTTTTAATGACGCCGACAAAAACTGGGGTGGGTCTGTTTGGCGTCGGGAGTTCTTCGTTAATTCTAAATACATATCCTCCCTTCTTATTTCTGGTTAGGGATTTTCCACTCTTTTCCATTTTTGGTAACTCTTTTTTCACTCTCCCCCCTCTCTCACCATGGTTCTGAGGGGCGTGGACTGCTCTCCCCACTCCTTCGTATCGGCTTCTCATACTTATACTCTGGATAGAGGCGTTGACTGATTTTCTTCGTGCGTCACGTGACCACTCTCGGCCAATGAGGTCCTGGTCGGGTATATTTCCTCCTCCTTCGTGCGTCATGTGATCCACTTGGCCAATGACGTCTTAGTCGGGCGTGAACAACCCGTGTCTTTGTTTTGGGAAAGAAATACCTTGCTTAACTAAAAAAAATTTAATTAAATCGCCCTTATCATGAGCGGCCGAGGTGACAACTCTCGGTTTCAACACGTGGCGTTTGTCAAGCAGTTTATCGCTAATTGGACATGGCCTAAGAAAGAATTTTCTTCAAGATCTCAGCCAACTTGGCGTCTCAAAGCAAAAATAAAAATATTTCATTTTCCTTCGGCCCATGTGTTGATAACAAAAAAATCTTTATTATCACAGGGCAAAAGTCTATTCTGTCAAAAAGAAAAACTTAGCCAGTGAAAACTACTTGTGTGGGATTTTAATTCTCCACACCCAGTCAAGACTGTCTGTGTTTCGTCAATGTTCAAAAATGGGTTTCTTCTTTTGGTGACATCCATTGATAACACAATTCCATTTTTCGTGGATAAGCGGAAATCGGTCAACGCTTGTTCGTAGGTGACCTAGATATTTTCGACATCTGATACCTATCAACTATAACCTTTTTCCTCCTCCTTTCCGTCTCTTAAGCCGTGTGTGTGTGTGTGTTCGCCTATGATCCCGTCTCGTATTACTTTTTCTTTTGTTCTTGTTTTTTTCTCTTTCTTTCTCCCAAATCGCTTGAATGCAAAGAAAGAATTATTATTAAAAACTAAAATATTTTTCGGCCTTAAATAATCCACAAATGGTTGATAAACCGTAAAAAAGCAAATCATATATCTATAAATATTTCTTTCAAATCGTCAGGATGCATGTTGCCACACTATTCCGTAACGGTCAATCATCTAGTTAGTGACCAAGCTCGACGTTGCTTAACTTTTGAAGATGATACAGCTGTAACTAAAACATGTTAGTTTAAAGGTCCTGCGATTCGAAATCCCTCGTCCATAGAACATAATTCCCAAAGACATACATGCATACACACACACGCACACACACACATATATATATATATATATATATATATATATATATATATATATATATATATAGGAATTATATATATATATATATATATATATATATATATATATATATATATATATATATATATATATATATAAGCACTGTTTTTTTTTATTATATATATATAAAAGCACTTCTTTTCTCGGCTTTAATAATCGAGAAAAAAACAGCACTCGTGGCTTGACGATTGCATCTAACATAAAAACTGCCTGTCGCCTCTAAGTGTTGACTTCAATGTTCACTTATATATATATATATATATATATATATATATATATATATATATTCTCTTTTAATTTTGAATTATTTGTGGTACACTTGTGACGCGATGCGGCGTTACCCGCTCCAGACAATCGAAGCATATTGACTTTGGTTTCGATTCAAAAGATCTTAATAAAGCCATATCGATCAGTACAGGCGAACTTGGAAAATGTTGGCAAGACATGGCAAAAATAAAAATACGAATATTGAAAAAAAAAGATAAAAAAAATTAGTCGCTTTCGGGATAAGAATTCGCTTTGTTGATTTTATTATTTTAAGTATTGAGAATAAGCTCTTGATAAAGACCAAGATGGTCAAAAATAGTAGAATACAAAATAGAATAGCAAAAACTTTGGACTCTCTACATACAATTTTCATATTTTTATACACCCAAAAAAGAGCCACTCAGTGAGGAGCCATTGTAAATAAGCTTGTTTTAAAACGTATGATGAAGTAGCATTTTGTATATAATTAGGTTATTAACCATGTATGAATATTAATTTTATTATATTTTTTTTTTAAATTTACTGTTTCTTTATTTTTTATTCCATTTTAATTAGAAATATTATTTTAATGTTATCTATTTTTTTTTTTATAATTTGCTCGTTTCTAAAATTTAATATTTGAATTACTTTCTTTTTAGGGTTGGGGGCGTAGGTAATTCCTTGTTTAATCTCTAGTGTTATGAAGCTAAATGAAGTTAAAATGGGGCCATATGGTCGGAATTAATAATATACTTATGGGTATGTCTAGGTTAACCAATCATGTTAACAAATATTTTTAATTCTGACCATATCTCACCGCTCTTTTAAATTCGGAAAAGAGGAAACGATTTGTTTTTAAATTTCCCTAATAAATCATTTCTATCAGAAGTTATATACCATCGCCTGAAGAAGTGCCATCTTAGTATTGAAATATAAAAGTTTTTGCGTAGCGATGTAAAATGTTTTTATTGTAATTTATTATGAAAAAAAAGTATTCTAATAATATTTTGCTTTACTTTGTATTGAGCACTTTTTTAAAAATAAATGCTTCGAATTTTTACTCCACCTGTTCTTTTATCCGATTTGTGTATATATATATATATATATATATATATATATATATATATATATATATATATATATATATATATATATATAGTTTCTTTCTATGGCATTTACTGCTTATAGAACACGCTTCCTGCTTCTTGCGTCTCTGACAAATTTGAATTTGAAAAAATTTAAATGAAATTTCAATCGTTATCTTCTTTCTTCTTAAGTCTTAACCTTTCAGATACTTCTCTTCTTAATAACATATATTTCTCATATTCTCTAACACTCAGTAACTCTCTGCGTCTCAGGGGCTTTATTGCCTTGCTTTGGTTGAAATGATATTTTTGATAAGTTGTAATGGAGTTTTAATTATTAATCCGGCATTAAAGCGTTATTTTCATTGGATACACGTATTTGACTAGACGCCCTGTTTATTTCTTAAACAACCCATTTATTTATTTTTATCTATTTCGATATATCACTTCCCTTCAAGGCGTAAGATACCATGGCTCTCCACTTCCCCCTATATCCTTATAGTTCTCAATAAGTTTTTTTTCTCTCTGCTACCTCCTCCAGATCATGTTCACTCATCCACGGGCTTAAGCCCACCAGATGTCATATGCAATGATTTCCCCGGTCTCTCTTTCCATCTATTCGACCTGTGAGTATCAGATTCTCCAGGCCCTCCTTTCTCATGATGTGTCCCAGAAATTTCAGCTGCCTCTTACTGATGTTAAGTACAAACCGCGAACTGAATATATAAGATATGTGTGTGTCCGTGTGTTTGTAAATTCTGTAATAAATTCTCTAATGCAGTATATATATATATATATTATGAAATGGACAAATTCCGACAATTATTTAATTTTTTTATGTTTATACGTTCTTTATATGGATGCAAATATTTAAGTAAATGCTTTGTTCATAATAAACAGTATTAACAACATTTACCGGCCTGAATGTCTGAGAAATTTACATAGAAATAGATACCTGTCGGAGTATGCACATTTTCTATTAAGATTTCTCGGACATTCAGGCCGGTAAATGTTGTTAATACTGTTTATTATAAACAGAGAATTTACTTAAATATTTGTATCTATGAAAAGAAAGTATAAACATAATATATATAGGTCTGATGAATTAGATCGTAATTACGATTCCAATGTAATAAATTATAACCATGGAATATTAGTGGTTGATCCTTACATATATATATATATATTTATTAAAGTCATTTTAATGTTTAACGTTCTTTTTTATAGATACAAGTATTTAAGTAAATGCTATGTTTATAATAAACAGTATTAAATAACATTTACCGGCCTGAATGTCCGAGAAATTTTCATAGAAAACATTCGTCCTTTGACAGGATTCGAACCTGCATCCTATACGGAACCTCCATTACGCTGACGTGCCTAACCTCTCGGCCACAAAGGAGCGTTCGGTAGACATGGTAAATTATAAACAGCAAATTCGACCTTGCCTACCATATTATAAACAGAGCATTTACTTAAATACTTGTATCTATAAAAAAGAACGTAAAACATAAAAATGTCTTTAATAAATAAATTGTCGGACTTTGTCCATTCCTTGATATATATATATATATATATATATATATATATATATATATATATATATATATATATATATATATATATATATGGACATTTCTCCGATTTAACCAGTAGAGAAGACAATATTTATGAATAAAATGACAGACAATAGAAAATCTGGTAATTGCTGACGCGTTTCGTCCAATGTGGACATTCTCAAAGCAAAATACGAAAATGAAATTAAATGAATAAAGTAACTCATAAAAACAAAAACTAGGTACATTCTGCTCGATGTTACCGTAAGTTCTAACCTAACTGTTTCTTCTTTTGCATTTACTGTTTATGGAACTCACTTCCGGCTTCATTCGTTTCTGTCCAAAATTTAATGCAATTTCAATAGCTATCCTCGGTCTTAAATCATGTCCTTTTATAGTCTTCTTTTCTTAATAGTATATATTTCTGATATTCTCTAACACGAAGTAACTACTTGCGTCTTAGGGGCTTTATTACCCAGCTTTGGGTGGATTTTTTTTTTTTTTTTTGATTTTTATATTTAGTCATCAAGCAGTCGCTATTATTTTAAACGTTATTTTTAGTGGATATACGTATTTTTTAGACGTTCCGTTTATTTATTAAATAACATATTACCGCCTGAATATTCGAGATGTGTGTGTGCGCGCGCGCGTGCGTGTGTTTGTGTGTGTGTGCGTTGGTGTGTTTGTGCGCGTGTGTGTGTGCGTGTATTTCTTCGCAAGAAGTCTTCAAAATCTGTAATAATTTATTTTCCAAAGATTGTTTACATTTATGCTAGCAATTTTCATTTGATGAAGCATTAGGAATCAAAGATTTTTCAGCCATTTCTGCTATTTGCCTTTGGCTATATAACCTTTCGAATTCCGTGCACCTTGACGCTTCTGCCTTTCATATTGAAAGTGTTCCTCCTGTCGAATGTGAGCGCATGCGTGATTCATCTCGTTTGTATTCTCGTTCTTGAAAAAGAAGTCACGGATATTCACGTGAGGTCTGGCGTTTCATTCCTTGCGGAACGGCGCTACAACTGTGTATTGTTTTGCATTTTAAAGACCGCACAGTTACGTGAATAGCCGACCTGATACATGACGCACAGCCTAAGGACGAATGGACATAATCAGGCAATGGCGAATCTGGCTTAACACGTATTTTCCGCCATCTTTTTCTCGTTGTAATCCCTTTTCATTCCATCATATTTTTCTTACTGTTCCATTTCTTCAATTCAACCTTTCACTGATATCAGGAATATAAATTTACTGCATTTTGTTGCATTGAATTTAATTTATTTCTAATACAAGCGCATGTATCTGAACAGATTCTGAAATAGAATCACTTAAATAGCCCAGAATAATTGATTATGCTTCATGTGATCAAAAGATATGGGGAGCTTATCACTTGCACCAAAGTATATTAAAACGGGATCAACAAATAACACCACACGAGTTATTGATATGAATTGAAACAGGGAGTTCATATATATATATATATATATATATATATATATATATATATATATATATATTTATAAAATTTGTAACTTCCCTAGTCCGTACGCCACAGCCTCTAAAGTAGCCATACATTTTCGATCGAAACCAGATTTTGAGGAGAAATGCAAACAGGTTCACTTGTTTTTATTATGGTGGGTAGGTTAGTACAAAAAGGTGTTCATTAATTTCTTTTGGAAAAATTAGAAGTTTTATTCTTTAACATAGAAAATACTCCCACTTTTTATATAAAAAATAATCTGATGCTTAAAATAACAGATACTTATTTAATAAAAATGCACTATTGTTTTATGCTCAAGAGTGAAAAAAATATTTACGCATGGCCAGTTGTATGTTGCATCCTCAAGAGTAAGAAATGTTAAAATTTTGTTCTTCGCTGTTAAAAAGCAAAAAAAATATATATTCTTAAAAACATTGTTTAACATGAAGTCCAATAAAATAAAATTAAATTAAAGAAATTATTAAAAAGCAAAGTAAGTTTTTTGTCGATTAAATAAAACAATTCGGAAATTTGAAAAAAAAAATGAAAATTTCGATCTAAACAAATTGTCGATATTATTCAAACAAACATGATTGCTGCAAAAAACGGTAAATTTATTCTTACAGATTTATCTTTCTGAATAAATTTACCTTGGATAAAATTCTTGAATATTTATGACCTTGAATAAACTAGTAGGCATCTAACCCGACGGCACTACTATTTATTCCTGTCTCAATAGTTAATCTGGTATCGCTGACAAAACTAACCTGGCTGTTGGTCTCGAAAATGACCTCCAATCTGTGGTTCACTTGGCGTAGGAAATGGATTGTAAACTTTAAGGCTTTCAAAACGAAACTGCTCTCATTTACACACCACTGAGAACCCTTCCTGTCACTCATCAGGATGGCTGATAACCAACTCCACGAGAGCGCCCTCTCTGTGTCTACTTGGTTTCACACTGTCTGCTGATCTGTGGTAGAACAAACACATTCAAACAGTAGCTCGAAGAAAAGATAGATCCCTCTATCGAACCAGAGCGTTTTTCTCGCTTGAGTCAATCCTTCAATTTTATAAATCAGCCATTCATCCTTGCATGTAATACTGTTGCAATATATGGTCCGGTGCCCCCGCTGTTACGTCTCGAGGTTCTAGACAAAATCCAGAGACGGATGTGCAATATGATGGGTCATCATCTGGCACCTCGTCTATAGTCACTCTCTAACAGATGTGCTGTGGCTTCCCTGTGTCTCTTCTACATGTATTTTCGCGGCAACTGCTCCGAAGAGCTACTTTCGCTAGTTCACAGACTGCGTGAATTTAAGCATGCTACTAGGTTGACATCACGGTCAGCATACTTTCACTCTCAAACAGATTAAATAAAGCCGTTACTTCTACTCCAACAGCTTCTTATCTCGCACTTCCCGTCTGTGAAACTCCCTTACTTGCTTCCCTGATAGCTATGATGTTCAAATATTCAAATATAACGTCAATCGACATCTTCCGATGCCTTGCACCTGATCAACGTCCTTCTGTTTATCCTTTACTCAAACACCACCCTTACTCTCATTCTCTGTAACCCCTTGCATGCTAGTGGCACTCCTGGCTTGTTTGGGGTGTAATCCTTAAAAAAAAAATACACCTTATATACAGGGTGCTCAATCAAAAACAGTAAATTGATTATTAGAGTTTTATCTTTCAGGGCTAATTGACCTTGAAAAAATTTCTTGAATATTCATAACTTTCAATAAACATTCATCATTCGTGCAGTTACTTAATTTTGATTGGTCCCTTTATGATTGATTAATCGTTACTCGATCTTGTGAATCGTCATTTAAAGAGTATTTGCAGATAACTTTCGTCTTTTGTTCTGCACTTCTTGTATGGCTAAGCAACTCACTGATTTTGATCTTCACGTGTTCGTACATTACAAATATGCAGAAATTCATTATGAATTTTTGAGTGACATCAATCGTCACCAGTTTTCAACAGCTGTCACATCTTTCTAAATTTAGCTCTATTTTACTGGGTACTATGCACACACACACACACACACACACACACACACACACACACACACACACACACACACACACACACACACACAACATATATATATCCAAATTTACCACATTCGAACAGCTATTTCAACCAACAAGTCCGATGTTGGCATTGTCAACTTCTGAGCTGCAATGCCAACGTAGGACTTGTGGATTGAAATAGCTATTCGAATGAGTCAAATTTGGATTTCTATCCTAGGTAATATATATATATATATATATATATATATATGTTTAAAGACTTGTTTGCTGGTACCAAATTGTATGGCCGACATTAAAAACAAATGTTTATTTTTTATCTAGGCGTGTGTAGAAATTGTAAGAAAATAGAGCGTATTTACACACACAAACACACACATGCGCGTATATATATATATATATATATATATATATATAGAGAGAGAGAGAGAAAAAGACAGGAGGAAAACCTTATGTCAACGCGTCCGGCTATTGTAGAAATTGAATGAAATATACATCATATTTACATACAACCACACACACACACACACACAAAATAAACTGTATATACAACTACAAAACAGTTTCCCTGGGGGAATATCGTTTATGGTCCAATTTTTTAATTAGAAACAACTATTATTAAGGCATAAAGGGAAACTACATTGTGGAATGGCGTAATCTTTTCGCACATTAAACGAATGTTAATTTATTTTGTCGTGATAGCTATTGATATTTTATGTAACTTTTTAATATCCTTTTATTTGATATATTCTTTTATTTATTTTGTTTATCGTCATATGATAATATTGGCTTGAGAAAGAAGCATTTCTTTTAAGAAAAGAAACATTTGAATATAATCAAATATAATAATTTGAATATAATCAAGTTCATATTATTTTAAAAACCAATAATTTCACTTTCTAAAGATTCGTCTAAGCAAGCATCGTTGAATTTATTAGTACGTATAGCAAATCCTGTGGATTAATTGGTATGTAGGAGATCCTATATATATATATATATATATATATATATATATATATATATATATATATATAGTGAACATTTAAATCAACACTCAGAGGCGATAGGGCGTTTTATGATAGACGCAATTATCAGGCCGATTGCGTCTAGCATGAAACGGTCTAAACGTCGTGAATATGGCAACGAAGATGAGGACAACATTCCGAACAATGTAAATAGTGTAAATAATTAAAATACCTCATCTCAGAAATATAGACATAAATAGTAGAAGGCCGGGCGTACAACGGTCTAAACGTCGTGAATATGGCAACGAAGATGAGGACAACAGTCCGAACAATGTAAATAGTGTAAATAATTAAAATACCTCATCTCAGAAATATAGACATAAATAGTAGAAGGCCGGAGCGTACAACGGTCTAAACGTCGTGAATATGGCAACGAAGATGAGGACAACATTCCGAACAATATAAATAGTGTAAATAATTAATAACAAAACACCCTGAATATGGCAATACAACTACAATTCCTCATCTCATCTGATGTGTCCTTGAGATTTAAATAAATAATACGAACGTTCCTTGTATAACGAGAAAAAAAAGATGTTTACACGTATAATCTTCCTTAGTGAAGATTTGCAAATGACGGAAATGTTACCCGCAACGAAAGGTTACAAAATACAAAAAATCTTGTACTTAATCAGTGTTTATGTTGGGGGTTAGGTATGGGTGAGTGCGAAACGAAACGAAACACAACGAAACGAAACACAGTTTTTTACAAACATTGCTTTCCTTAATTAAGTCGTACCATTCAGTCAGTCGTGCGAGTCTCGTGCTGATAACCTTCTAGAAGCATAAACGATTTTAGAAGACAATCTTATTTCTAGAATAATAAAAAAAATGGGATGGCTAGTTGGGACAAAGTGCCCTGCTAGGAATTTTATTTGTAAATTTGCAATTTAAGCCCCGCTAATGTTAAGGGGTCCACCCGTTTTTATACAAGTGAACTCGCCTAGTGTGTGCTTGTACTGCTGCCGGTTAATAAACTGGAGTGAGAGAGTGAGAGTGTGAGGTAACCGTTTTGTAGGAGTCACAGTTGCGAGCACGTAGACTCAGAAGGAAGTCCTACTTCGATACTGAATTTCCCAGACTATATATTATTATTGCTACTAACCGCATTTCTGGATCTACTAACCGTATTACCAATTGTATTATTACGTCAATACATTTATATTTCATTCCTGCGTTTGTCATTCATTTGAGACCGGATTTACTCCCGGAATCCACAACATTTAATTAATTTCGGAAATAACATTAATCGTTTGCGAAATTCTACCGTTTAGGAATTATCGGCAATAAAAGTTTGGACTCATTCGTATCGTGACTATAGCCCGGCAGCCATTACTAGCATATGTTTGCCTCGAGAAGTCATGCGCGGAAGTTTCAATTGTTTTGATTATTGCGCAAGTAATTCGCAAATTATTGCACGAAATTTAAAAAATGTTAGAAAGGTATGAATAATAAAATTCTAGAAAGGGGGCTTAATAATAAAATCAACACTTGTCATTGATTTCCTAAATAACTTTTTTTTTTTTTTTTAAATTCAATAAAAACTTCGCTTTCAAAAGTGTCTAAAGTTTTCTTTTGGTTTTGTGCAATAATTGAAACGTCTATTAACTAAGTAAGCTTCCAAGCGTGACTTCACGAAGCAAATGAATGTAAACAACGCTATTAATGGCGAACAGACCCAACACGAATATGGCCGAAATTTTATTGTCAATAACGCAAAAATAATTATTTTCGAAATAAGCATACAAATTTACAACGAAATGGAAATTTTCAGGAAATTTTAATGAACATTTGGTGTTCGGCGCTTAAACTGCAAATTTATCAGTTTATTTCCTCGCACTCCCCGCCCGTAAAAATCCTTTCCGTTTACTTGCTTCGCTGATAAATACAATCTTAAAAAATGTAAATGCAACGTCAATCACCATCTCCAGTCTTCTTGGATCCCGTTCATCTTTTGTCCTTTCCTCAATCGTCCCTATACGCAGTCCTTTCCCTCACTTTCACTCCCTGTAGCCCCACTCCCTGCGTATTAGTGGCATTCTCGCCTTGCTTGTGGTGAAATTATTGAACGACTATACTGAATCAATAGCTGTTTCTAGTGCAAGGAATATAGGCTCACTGTGCCGTGCCAGAAGGTTTTTCACGTCAGAATCCATCTTGCCCATTTACAAATCTATCATTCGTCCGTGCATTGAATACTGTTGCCATATCTGGTCTGGTGATCCTGCTTTTCATTTCGAGGTTCGCGACAAAATCCAAAGAAGGATCTGCAATGTAATCGATCTTGACATCTCGACATCAATCACTTTCTTACCGACATGTCATAGTTTCCTCTGTCTTTTCTACAAATATTTTCATGGCAACTGCACTGACGAACTTTTAAACCTGGTGCGCCGACTGCATGAATTTAAGCGGGTTACTAGATTGGCATTTAGGTCCCACACTTTTACTGTTTACTTAGTGTTATGGTCCAAGTTCCTTGCACCACGGTGATGGTCCAAGGTTAGAACCAAAGAAAGAATAACACGAACACAGGTATGGAATACAAAGATATATTACAACAGAAATATAATACAAACAAATAGAAGTATTAGTAATGGCTATCAGATTTGGTTAGAGTGAACTATGTTGTCTCGACAAGTATCACTATTTCAATGTCCTTACAAAATGCTCTCAATTATCACTCCTCGTTTTACAATAGTAATTTTCCAAGCGTAGCTCAGATGTGGCACAAGGCCGAAAGTATGGAGCACCCAGTGAGGATCGAACTCACTACACAGTCGTAATAGTTCTAGCGAGACAAGCTCGCTAACCATTACACCACCCGAGGTGCCCCCCTCGTCTTACAATAATGATTTACCAAGCGTAGCTTAGATGTGGCACAAGGCCGAAAGTAAGGGGCACCCAGTGAGGATCGAACATATTGATTTTCCCAGCGTAGCTTAGATGTGTCACAAGGCTGAAAGTATGGGGCACCTCGTGAGGATCGAACTCACTATTCAATTGTAATTGCTCTTGCGAGACAAGCTTGCTAACCATTACACCACCCCGAGGTGACCCCGAGGTGACCCCTCGTCTTACAATATAATGATTTACCAAGCGTAGCTCATATGTGGCACAAGGCCGAAATTATTACTCACTAGTCAGTCATAATTGTGCTAGCAAGGCAAGCTTTCTAACCATTACACCACGTCGAGGTGCCCTTGATTTGCTAAGCCCGGCTTAGATCTGGCACAAGGCCGAAAGTATGGGGCATCCAGTGAGGATCGAACTCACTTTTCAGTAGTAACTGATCTAGCAAGACAAGCTTGCTAACCATTACACCACGCCGAGGTGACCCATCGTCTTACAATATCTGCTCATACCTCTTGAGAGGCGCAGTATTTATAATGTCAGGAATAGTTCATTATTATTATGGGGAAGTTCCCATAACACTTAGTTAAATGTAAATTTCTACGTCAACAGTTTTTTTCTTGGGCTTCCCGCCGTTGGCAATCACTTCCGTTTATTTTTTACCCTGATAATTTACTGAGATAGATAGATAGATAGATAGATAGATAGATTACACCATCTATCTATCTATCTATCTATCTATCTATCTATCTATCTATCTATCTATCTATCTCAGTCTGTCCATTATCTATCTATCTTCAAAAAATGAAATGGAACCTCAATTGCCATCTTCTAGTTCCTTGAAAATCATTTCAGATTTTATGCTTTCTTCTGTCCCTCCTATACGCAATCTTTTCTCTGATTTTTACTCGCTGTAAACCCCTGCCTACTTGTGGCATACTCGCTTTGCTTGGGGTTAAACAAATAAAAAGAAATTCGTGATTATACTGAGTTTTCTAAAATCACTTTATCTCGTGACATTTTTATTGATTAATTTTAACTTCTCTGAAAACGAGTTTTATTCATAAGAATAGTTTTTTGACGTACGGAGAAAGTTTTTTTTTATTTATATATTTTGGCTACAGCAAATGGATATAGAGTTTGTTCAACGGCGTAGGCAGATCCAGCAGTACATAAGCTAATTTTGTATGTTATGTTTGATGAGATCATCTTAAAATTAGCTTCAAAATTAGGTCTTCAAAAGTCGCATCTTCAAAAGTCGTTATCTATCTATCTATCTATCTATCTATCTATGTCCATCTGTTCATTATCTATCTATCTATCTATTTATCTATCTATCTATGTCAATCTATCTATCTATCTATCTCAGCCTGTTCATATCTATCTACATATATATATATATTATCTGTTCAAAAATGTTAGTCTATCTATCTATCTATCTATCTATCTATCTATCTATCTATCTATCTATCTATCTATTTTTTGCTGTTTCCATGTATGTATTTATCTACATTTGTCAGGATGTTCATATTGTTCATATATATCTACCTATCTATCTAATCTATGTTTGTTTGTCTCAGTCTGTTCATTATCTATTCATCTATCTAGCTAGCTAGCTAGCTATGTCAATCTGTCCAGTTTCTATCTATCTATCTATCTATCTATCTATCTATCTATCTATCTCAGTTTGTCCATTATCTATTCATCTATCTATCTATCTATCTATCTATCTATGTCAATCTGTCCATTATCTATCTATCTATCTATCTATCTATCTATCTATCTATCTATCTATCTATCTATACACACACACACACACACATATATATATATATATATATATATATATATATATATATATATATATATATATATGTTAGTCTGTCTATCTATCTATCTCTCTATCAATTTTTTTGTTTTTCCATGTATGTATTTATCTACATTTGTCAGGCTGTTCATATTGTTCATATATATCTACCTATCTATTTAATCTATGTTTTTTTGTCTCAGTCTGTTCGTTATCTATCTATCTATCTATCTATCTATCTATCTATCTATCACAATCACGTGACATTTTTATTGATTAATTTAAACTTCTCTGAAAACGAGTATTATTCATAAAAATAGTTTTTTGACGTACGAAGAGGTTTTTTTTTTAATATTTAGCGTTAAGTTTTAACGTGATTTTTAAATAGGTTAATGCATTCTTTCTGCACAGAACCTCGATTTATAACAATCAAGATCAGGACAGTTGTCGGATAAGATTAATGTATAATCTATATAATTCATCAGCTAGTTTGTATGCACGATTTTATACTTTCTTTCCGTTCGATATTGAATGCGGAGCAGGTCGTCTCCAAATATTTTAACTTGTTTTTACCGTTGGATCAAGACTGTCAAATGCTGATAGTTCATATATATATATATATATATATATATATATATATATATATATATATATGTGTGTGTGTGTGTGTGTGTGTGTGTGTGTGTGTGTGTTATGGTCTGGTTCCTTGTACCCACGGTGATAGTCCAAAGTAGGACCAATAAAGAAGAACTCGAACATAGTTATAGAATAACACAGATATATTACAAACAGGAATATATACAGAGAAGTAGAAAGTGATAGTATGAACAATCAGGTTTAGTAGAGAGAACAATGCAGTCTCGACCAGTATCACTATTCCAAGGTCTTGCACTAATTGTCTGAACACGACTCTGTTTCGGACTGCCTCTGACTCGACTCTTTACTCGACTTGAACTATTGACTCACACTTGCCTACTCCTGAGGCGCAGTATTTATTAAGTATGGAATAGTCCATTATTATTATTATGGGCAAGAACCCATAACAATATATATATATATATATATATATATATATATATATATATATATATATATATATATATATATATATATATAAATGGAGGCTGTGGAGAACAGCTTGTTCATATATACCTATGAGTTAAAAGTCCTTGTTTAGCCAGTGGGCAATCATAATATATATTAGATTACTGACCAAGAATCTAAGTAATTATTTTCTTTTTGCGAGAAGAAAGGACATAATGCAATAGGGGACAAATCAGGAACACTACTCGGGCATTTTAAGGCCGAAAGGAGGAATAATAATAATAATAATAATAATAATAATATGATTACACATCAAAAATCATACGAAATAAAATAATAATAATAATAATAATAATAACTGGTATGAACACCACCCAGACCCGGTTACGGAGATAGGACCTGTTACAATTGTATGGGACTACACAATACACACTGACAGAACAATCAAGGCCAACCGGCCAGATATTGTTATTAAAGACCACAAACAAAAACGGTGCCTCCTTATTGATATGGCAGTCCCTGCTGACTGCAATGTATCTTTGAAGATATTCAAAAAGTTGTTAAAGTACAAGGACCTTGAAATAGAAATCTCGAAAATGTGGCATATGGGAACATCAACAATCCCTGTTGTAGTTGGAGCCATAGAACTGGTTGGAAAAGATTGCAGTAGAATAATTGAAGGGATTCCTGGAAGTCCATGCCTCAAGTAGATACAAAAAATTGTTCTGACACGTACAGCCCATACCTTACGAAAGGCTTTATCTATGTAATTTAATTTTCATTTTTTTTTTTTTTTTGTCAGTGAAAAGTGTCATGACGCCATTTCTAACCTTAGGCCCCTGGGCGGGACCCGGAAAGAAATGGGTAAACGACAGAAATCAAAGAAAATAATAATAATAATATTAATATGAGTACACATCAAAAATCAAAGAAAATAATAATAATAATAATAATAATAATATGAGTACACATCAAAAAACAAACAAAATAATAATAATAATAATAATAATAATAATAAAGGATGGAACTAAGCCGAAATGCAGAATCTGCAGAAAATATGATGAAACTTTCAACCATATTATCTAAGGAAGTCCGGAACTGGCAAGAAATAAATATACCCACAGACATAAAAAGGTAGTGCGATATGTGCACGGGAAGATATGCAAGAAGCACAAAATCGAAACCAATGAGAAATGGTAATGGCAAAAACCATAGATAGTTACTCCAAATAATGATGTAACTATCCTCTGGGATATGCCATTTCAACCTGGAAAGGGAAATAAAAGAGAACAAACCTGATATTGTCATAAAAGCAAGGAATTCAGGAAGTGTATGCATATTGACATAACAGTAGAATCTAAAAGAAACGGCTGCATGAAAATTGCCCAAATACAAGGACCTGGAGATCAACATTAACAGGATGTGGGGAATAAAGACTGAGACTGTGCCAATAGTAATCGGAACACTGGGCCTCGTATGATAAGGAATGGACAGTTCGATAAAAGTGAATCACCTGATTTTTTTTTACTAAATGTTCTCTTCTCCGATGAAACGAAAGTTGAGCTAAATTCAAAGGATAAGCGATCTAAAATCCGAAGAAGAAGCTTTGAAAACTCTTTGAATTTAGCAGTAAATATTGTCAAGCATCCGTTCAGAATAATGTTCTGGGAATGCTTTTCTTGTCATGGAACTAGTTTCTTAAAACCTATTGAAAAGACCCTCATGAACGAACAGTACAAGAGAATTTTAGAGCCGTGTCTGCTCCCTTCTGCTGAAAGGGTGCAAATCGACACCACCAAGCTCATTTTTATGCAGGATAATGTTTCTGTCACAAATACAAATTGACGAAGGAATACTTTGATGAGAAGCAGGTGAGTGTTATATGGCCGCACCAATCTCCTTACCTCAACCCCATAGAAAACTTATGGAGCATTATAAAGTACAGGCTCTTGAGAACGCAGTTGAGCAACATGTTCCATAACGGAGATAGAACCTGTTAAAATTCTATGGGACTACACAATACACACTGACAGAACAATCAAAGCCAACCGCCCAGACACTGTTATTAAAGACCACAAACAAAAAAAAGTGCCTCCTTATTGATATGGCAGTCCCTGCTGACTGCAATGTACATTTGAAGATATTCAAAAAGCTGTCAAAATACAAGGAACTTGAAATAGAAATCTCGAAAATGTGGCATATAGGAACATCAACAATCACTGTTGTAGTTGGAGCCCTAGGACTTGTTGGAAAAGATTCCAGTAGACTAATTGAAGGGATTCCTGGAAATCCATGCCTCAAAAATTCTTCTGACAAGTACAGCCAACACTTTACGAAGGGCTTTATCTATGTAATTTTTTTTTTTTTTTTTTTTTTGTCAGTGGAAAGTGTCATGATGTCATTTCTAACCTTAGGTCCCTGGGCGGGACCCAGAAAGAAATGTGTAAACGCCAAAAATCAAAGAAAATAAAAATAATAATAATACTATGATCAACTGCTCAGTGGAAAATGTCATAATGCCTATTCTGGCCTTAGGTCCCTGGCCGTGATTCGGAAATAAATGTGAATACACCAGAAGGCGTAGGAAATAAAACAACAACAACAACAACAACAACAACAACAGCAACAACAACAACAACAACAATAATAATAATAATAATAATAATAATAACAATGATTTAACTATCCTCTGAGACATGCCAATTTAAACTGACTGGGAAGTAAAAACCAACTGATTTGAATTGTCATAAAAGACAAGAAATTAAGGAAGTGTATGCTTATTGATATATCAGTACCATCTGAGAGAAACAACTGCATCAAAACTATAGAAAAATTGTTCAAATACAATATTCGGCCATGTGCCACAGGTAACTGCGTGGGCCAGATGTTAGATTTCGTCTAGCTGGAATCTGTTACTCAGATCTTGGCTGTTTTCGAACTCTCTGCCTTCGGGCAGATAGTAACCGGGACGAGGCTATGCCGAAGAGCAGAGTCCCATCCGGACAGCTAGACATACACGACCCGTTTATGCAGGGTTACAGAGAATCTTTGGTCAAGCCTACGGGCTCGGATTGTCCCACATTAAATTCGGTCTTGTGTCATATCCTACCTCCTGAGGAGGCTGGTAAATATTGTCTAGCTGGAATGTAATAGAATTACTTACATTTAAATGTTTTTAAAAAGAAATATAGTCTATTAGTAATTAAGAGTAAAAAATATTTTAAAATTGTAGTTAAATAAAACGTATTCTAACACAAAAAAAAAACTAAAAAGAATCTTTAAGTATACAAGTAAGAAAAAAATGCCGAAAAACTTTTTGCCGTTAATAAAAAAAAAACAACCCAGGCGAGATGCATTTAACGGATGTCAAAATTCGTTGAAAAATACACCCCTACCCTGCCTAAACTTAACCTCTTTTTCGAACGTAACTCATAATTGATACAACAATAGTTAATAAGAATAAACACGCTACCGCCCCTGTCTGAATGATTGGATTTCTCTGAATCCTTGGAAACAGGAAATTATCATTGTTTATATGTGCGTTTAAAACTCAGTAAATTTAAATGTAAGTTATTCCAATATTCGCTTGAGGATGAAATGGAACTAATGTTTTTAATTTAATTACAAAATTAAATTTAAAGTTTTTAGCTTCCATTTTTGAAACATGGTTATTACTGTGTAGCGAAAAAACATATTTTAAATCAGTTAATTTATAATATTTATGCTCTGTAAATTTACATTGAGCACTGTTTTGTAAAAAAATAAAATATCAATAAGAACACCGGATTATATATCTTACTGTTCTTTCTTTCTTTCTTTATATATATATATATATATATATATATATATATATATATATATATTATATTAGCACCCAGTACAAACAGACAAATGTCTCCATATTTCATTTATCGTTTGATTGTGCCAGTGTGTTTGCGAAGAAACACATTTTTTTTTTTAGTTCCGGGTTACTTTCTCAGATGTACGGCGCCTGCAATCTATTATAATTAACTCCGCTTGTTCAATTCGTAACGAAAGCAATGTTCTGGAAATCTTCTCGCAGACATGATTGTACCTACAATAAAGCCATTGTGCACGTAACTAGAAAACAAAACGGATACACCTCCATTACGAGTTCGGACAGATGCCTTTTGATTTGATACAAACATTTCTTCCAATATGTTCTACAACCTACCAGTTAGTCTCTCAGTCGATGCCATTCTAACAGTGTATACTCGAATATCGTGCGGGTTTTTTTTTCCTGATCAGTTTTTTAGTAAACAATATAAGGGATCGTACTCCACACAGGTAATGTTTTTCCTATAGTTGCTAAATTGATGCAAAAAGTACATAAGTAGTGCTAAATAAGATGTTGAATTATACGCGAACACACACAAATATACACACAAAGACACACGAACACACACAAATATACACACAAAGACATGTATGTGTACACACAAACACACACACAGACATATATATATATATATATATATATATATATATATATATATATATATATATATATATATATATTTGCTACATGTGAAAATGATATAATCTTGACACCGAAGTAGAATGAAAATGGCGTATATAAATGTGCTTGGATGTTGAATGTGCAACCTAGACTAAAGCAAGATTATGTACATTGATGTTTATGTATGAACTGATATCGAAAAACCAATACGAAAGAAAATTTCCCACAACTCAAAAATCACACACAATAAGCAAACACAAATAAAGCATAAAAGCTCAGAAATTAACGTTTTTTTCAATTAGACCAGGAAACAGTAGTATTAAAAAGTGATCAATATACGTAAATATCTATCTATCTATCTATCTCTCTCTCCCTCTCTCTCTCTCTATATATATATATATATATATATATATATAAGTAATATATAAATATATATATGAGAAATTAATGGTTTTTAATTAAACCAGGAAACAGTAGTATTAATTGAACAATACAAATATATATATATATATATATATATATATATATATATATATATATATCAGAAATTAACGTTTTTATCAATTAGACCAGGCTAAAGTGATCAATACAAGTAAATTTATATATATATATATATATATATATATATATATATATGAAAGAAATTAATGGTTTTTCAATTAGACCAGGAAACTAGTGTTGAAATGTGATCAATACACGTAAATATATATATACACACACACACACACACACACATATATATATATATATATATATATATATATATATATATATATATATATATATACAAATATATATATATATATTTATATTTGTATATTATATATATATATATATATATTTATACATATAAATAATAAAAAATAATAATAATAATAAAATAAAAATAATAATAATAAAAATAATAATAATAATAAAATAATAATAATAATAATAATAATAATAAAATAATAATAATAATAATAATAATAATAATAATAATAATAGTAATAATGGTCAGAGTTTAAATAGTTCACTAGTAGTAAAAAGTGACCAATACTTGTATAAAAAGAAAAAAAATCATATGTAGAACTTTTAAGTATACAAATTAAGCGAACAGCCGATTCGTTAGGAAATCATTTGACGAAAATCGCCTGAAGATACCGAATGGTTGAAACCAAGTTAACGGATTCGGCTATTGTCTTAATTTTTTATACTTTTTCTATCTATCTATCTATCTATCTATCTATCTATCTATCTATCTATCTATCTTCGTCTAATATATCTATCTATCTGTGTCTTTAAATCATTTAGTTAAAGTTTTGTCTATTTAGATAGTATCCTCTCGTAATTACGGACATTTTCTTTGTATTCTTATTAAAGAAAGAAAGATGCATACTTTTTTATATTAGCACAAAAAAAACAGACAAAAAAAAACAAAAAAAAAATGTGTTCATTTTTCTAAATCTGAAAATGAAATATATATATATTTATATGGAATACAAATATATAAATGAAAATGATATATATATATATATATATATATATATATATATATATATATATATATATATATATATAAAATATATATAAAAAAAAAATATATATGTTTTGAATTTGTAGGTCTGATGAATTGGATCGTATTTACGATTCCAATGGAATAAATTATGACCATGGAATATTAGTGTTTAAGCCTTTTTATTATATATATATATATATATATATATATATATATATATATGTATAGAAAGAGAGAAAGAGAGAGACTGGACGAAACAAATATTCGTACGCATACAATTTTTTAGTTTCTTGTATTTTCAACTAATTCATAAACATACTTTTTTATATAATTAACTGTACACAGATTCATAATAACTAAATATGCAAAGAAAACAGAAAAAATGATTTAATTGAATTAAATCAAATTTATCCATTTTAATGAGTGAAAATTTTTTTAAAGTTTTAATGATTTTTAATGCTGATAACAGACTGAATATGCGCGTACGTGGAAATTTTAAGGTTTTTTTTTATGATTTTTAATAAAGATTTAATGATTTTTAAAGAGAATAATATACTGAATATGTGCGTACGTGGAAGTTTTAATGTTTTTTTTTAATGATTTTTAATATAGTTTTAATGATTTTTAATGAAACACAGACCGAACATCTGAGGACGCGGAAGTTTTAAGCTAGTTAATATTTTATAATTTGCATATAAGTTAAATTTAGACATCTATTAATTCAATATTATCTCCGAGATAATTGGTACATCTGAATGTTTAGGCTA
Organism: Acanthosepion pharaonis; assembly: GCA_903632075.3. Taxonomy (NCBI): domain Eukaryota; kingdom Metazoa; phylum Mollusca; class Cephalopoda; order Sepiida; family Sepiidae; genus Acanthosepion; species Acanthosepion pharaonis. Next base: position 60,088 of record CAHIKZ030001087.1, on the reverse strand, counting down.
ATATTGTGAGCAACGTTCCCTATCTATGGCTTCATGACAAATGAATCATCTCGGCTTTTTTGCCTCGAGTGTAATTTCTTTTCTGTCGGAGATGGTATTGTGTTCACATAGTTCAAAAGCAATTGTATATGCTATTTGTATCTAGTGGTTGTAAAGCCATATACATGAAAACCTATGTTAGAATCACGACACAAGAACCGAGTAATTTCCCCCTTTTATTGCTATAACTCTGAAGCAAATATTGGACAAATTAAACACACGACAATGTTTGGTATTTCCTACGAGTATCAATCACCTCTTTTTCTCTCTCCTTCTATCTGTAGTATCCCTTCGGTACATGGACGATCATGCTGTTCCACAACTTCCCATCCTTTGTAACTTAGTAAGCTTTATAATTTTGCTAGCCTTCTGCATCCGGGTTCTGCAAACCAACTACTTCAGTTTCCGTTCTTTCCCCATACGGTCATTTTTAAACACACTGGAGTGACAGGGTTTAATCGATTTCTAATTTTTCCTCAGATTAGATCATTTGCCGTGATGTGCTGTAACATGAATCTGTTTTCGGGGTGTATGTTGAAATTTTTTTGGCTCTGAAAAATATTGCATCATCCGTGATTGATTCAGATTTTCATCACCCCTAAACACTATTGTCTCGACTGTCGATTAGTTGTCCTATGGCTATTGTCTGCGATGGTACGTTAAGCGTACGAAAATTATAACGCTGCATGAACACAATGGAAAGCCTTACCAGTGAGCAAATCAAAGTACAATTAACTGGCCCGAAAATTCGACTGATTCAAATCCAATCGAGAATCTGTGGTCAGTTTTCGAGGATTGACTTCGGGGAATGGACCTATGGGGCATGTTTCATTAGAAAAAATACGAAGAAAAAAAACTAAATAATAATGGAATTATTCATTTTCTTTCAGTTAATTTGCACAAGAGTGTACGCTTTGCATTTATGCCCTTTTGTGTTCAAACACGCCTTTCTTATCATGTTTACAAGAAATGTCCTTTTTGCTTCCAATTTATTTACAAATTCTACGTTACTCACATGTCCAATTCATTGTATCCTCATTTCCGTTGCTATATGTTTCTTTTTCAATCTGTGAAGCATTCGTCTTACAATTATTTTTCTATTTTCTGTCCTTCTATATGACAATACTTGAAAAGTTATATTTAAAAATAAGTTATATCCAAAAGCAAGTTATATAAGTTACACTTTTAGCCAGCTTTCCCCTGACGATCCGCTTAGATGAAACCTGGGTAGGTTTGCTGGCTCACTAGGTTTGACTATATATATATATATATATATATATATATATATATATATATATATATATATATATATGAGCTACCCCTGAAGATTCGTTTACGAGAAACCTAGGTAGGTTGTTCCTGGCTTTTAGGATTTATTTCATTTATACACACACACACACACACACACACACACACACACACACACACACATACATATATATATATATATATATATATATATATATATATATATATATTATTATTATTATTATTATTATTAATAGAAATCTTATTAGTATAAGAAACTATATATAGAAATGAGTGTAAGACAAGAATTCACCTTCTCACCGGACTTATTCAACCTTTACAATGTGGCGATACTTAGAGAATTAGAAATTCTATTATTGGCGGTAACAATCGTAGCAAAGTAAGATAAGATATGCGCGTGACACAATCTTGATCGAGGAGACAGAAAAGAAGTTACGGAAACGTCTACAGATGGAATTCAAAGAAAGCGAAAAGAAAGAACCAGTTTTATGTTTGTTAGCAAAAGGGACAGTCCAACATACAAATTACATACTGGAGATGTGAAAATCAAGCAAGTACAAGTGGTTCGACGCTCCTCAAAACCTTCTAATCAAAGGCCTTGCTGCCGGATGTAGTTTATCGTCTTACCTAGGACTATCTGGGTATATAAACTAGCTGATTTCATTTAGATTCTTTTCTTTATCTTTATGTTTCCGTCGCATTTGTTATTAAATATTCCACATTATGTCAACAGAATAACTGCGAAGAATTGTGAAACCTGAACGCAGATTTACTCTGGATAAACTAACGAATAAAACACTTTTTTTAAATATTTTCGACTTATTTTAAACATTTTCGTAAATTATTTTCTAATTTAATTAGATTAGCATTTTTAAAATCATAATTGTCTTCAGCCTCGTTACGACGATCAGCTAATGTAGTTAATAAGCTGTTTTTTAAAAGATTCCTTTTGTGTTCATATAATCTTTTATTTAAATTCCTTGCGGTTTCTTCTATGTAATCTTTGTAGCAGTTATTACTGGTGACAGAGTAGATTGTTTAAATTTTTGTTGTGAATATTTTAATATATATAAATAACGGTCCCAGGGGTGTACAGGAGAGGTCACTCTCGTACACCTATAGGCGGATAAGGTAGGGTCTACGTGGCGTACTGGCCAAGGATGTTTGACGGAATATTAGCGTGAATAAAATGTCTCATATTATCATTTAAAATACAATTACCACTTCATTAAATGGCCCTTAGCGTATTTTTTTGGTATTTATTTAATACTAAATCTCTAATATTTGGCATGATTTTGACATATGACGTTACTAATTGAAGGGAGATAACTCTAGTATTGTACAAGGTTTTTATTCCATACGTCTTTTAGATAAATCGATAACCCTCTCCGCATTTTCATTTTCTCTAAGATCGGCGAATAGCTTCTTAAGAAAGATATTGGACATTTCTTCTGACCAGAACTTTTCTAAGACATTTATAATTTGATCATTGGTCCAAGCATCCAATATTGTTGTCACTTCTGCTATGCATTTAGAGATTTTAGATAAGATACAAAGAACAATCTGTGTTATCCATCCTTATCTGGCATCTCGGCTTCAGTCACTTTTTTACCGCCGTATCGTAGCTTACGTGTGCCTTTTCTAAAAATGTTATTATCGTAACTGTTTTGATGAACTTTCATCTTTGTAGGTACACGCCATATATTCGACGAGGCAACAGAGGTATGGTTCTACAGAAGGATGCTAAGAATATAATGTACCAAACATGTAGGCTACTATGATGTTTTGGAGAGGATGCAAGCAAAGGTGAAACTTAAACTTAACATCAGAATGAGGCAGCTGAAATTTCTGGGACACGTCATGAGAAAGGAAGGCTCGGAAAATCTGATACTCACAGGGCGGATAGAGGGAAAGAGGGACAAGGGAAAGCAACGCGTGACATGCTTAACGGGGATAAGCAAGTGGGTAGCAGAAGAGGGTCTGGTAGAAATAACAAAAAGACAAAACGTATTGAGAGCTACAAGGGACAGGAAGAAGTGGAGAGCCATGATTGCCTCCGTCCTGAATGGACAAGGCATATAAAAGAAGAAGCAATGTAAAAATTGTTATAAGTTTAAAAAATAGCGACTCGTTGCTATTTCGACTTGACAATATATTTTCGGAGATATGAGTCACTTTAAGAAAGCAAATAGTGACAGTCCAATTGAGTGGAATACAGCAATATGCGGTTGAGAGAAAATCATTTAGGAAGAGAGAAAGAGGTGGTTAGGGAGAGAGAGAGAGAGAGAGAGAGTATGAGAGAGATAGAGAGAGAATCATTTAGAAAAAGAGAGAAAGAGAAAGAAAAATAAACATAAAACAGATTAAGAGAAAGAGAAAGAGAGAAAAAAAGAGTAATGAAAACAGATTAAGAAATGAGAAAAGAAGAAAAAAGGTTAAGAGAGGAGGAAAGGAAGAAAGTAAGAGAGAGAAAAGTTAAAGACAACGAAAGAGAGAAAAGAGAAGAATGACAGAATAAGAGGGTGTGAAAGAAAGAGAAATGAGTGAGAGAAAGTGAACGAAAAAGAAAATAAGCGGGCGATAAAAAGAGAGAATGAAAGTGAGTATGTGAGCGAGAGAAAAAAAAAGAGAGACTAAAAGAGGGAAAAACAGAAAGTGTACAAGAAAGCGAATGGGAAAAAAGAAAATAAGAAGAAATGTCAGAGGGAAATAAAGATAAAGAAAGAAAGGGAAACGGAGCAGGAGTGTAGAAGAAAGAAAGCGAGATGGACAGAAAGAAAATGTCTAATCGAGAGAGAAAGAAAATAAGAAAGCAATATCAGTCGTTTTGTGTGAAGAATACCACAAAAAAAAGACCGACTAATTTCTGGAGGGCTACTAAGAAAAGACACTCACTAAGATCAAAGGATTATTAAGGCCTCAATGCGCCATTTCATCAAAAACCTACCATAACACCAATAGATATATGAACGACTACGATAAAACAGCAGAAGTCTGGATGAAATCTTGATGCAAGAGATTGCGTTAAACCTGCTGTAGCTTCCATTTCTACTATGTTTAATGGACATTATATCGTTTGCAACTGCTGCCTTTAACAAAGTTCCGATTTCTATGGGTACCAATACTAAAAAGGAACCTGAGACCACCTTGAAATTAACCTATTTACCACAATAAACGTTGTCGAAGGAGGTCTTAGAAGACCATACTTTATAGTACGATAAATAAAATCCGTCACGGAGACCTCTGACCAGGGCCTTTTGAGGAGCGTGGATCCAACTCTTAATTGCTTCTGTTCTTAAGTCTACACTGTTTCGGGGTGGTAGCACCCGTTAGGGCCCAAGATATGGGCAAATAGTTATCTCCTAAAACTGGAGTAAATTCACTAGGAAAATATAAAGATACATTCTCAGAGTAAAAATATTACCAGCAATACATGTTGTTGTTTTTTTTTTTTTGGAGGGGGGAAAGAAGCAATAAACAGCAATACATTTCTGTAAAAGAAATTACAAATGCTAAATGTTCCCGAAATGACCCATAAGGAGTTGATATAACGCTAAACAACACACACAATCTTAAAATATGTTGCTCAGATAGGGTCAGTCTACTCATTTGGGAATAACTATATCCAAAAAAAATGTCCGAAGGCTGAATGTTTTATCAACATGTCTAGTATTTGCGAGGCACTTAAATGGTTAGAAGATTTTTTCTCGCTACGGTTGAGTTGTAAAGTAGGTCCGCACTGGGTGCACCACACTTTAGGGCTTGTGCCATATTTAAACTACACTTAGAAAATAAGCGAGGGCACTTTGACGTAGTGTATTTGTCAGAAGGCTTGTCTCTCGAGATCAAATAAGACTGATTAATACGTTAGATCCGCACTGAGTGCTCCACACTTTTGGTCATGGATGCATATTTGAGAAAAAAGATTCTAGCAAGAAACTGAGGAGAATAGTATAAATGTCCCGTAGCTTGGCGAGAATGTGTGTAAGTATCACGTAACTTGGTGAGGAAGATAACTAAATAATTAAGGGCATCTCTTTGAAGTCGCATATATCGTCCTCTACATCATTACTGTTTTTTTTTTCGTCCAAAGAATTTAGCTAAATGCTTTTCAAAGGCATCACGAAGCATGTTTTTATTTTCAGCGGAAACACAATCCGTTGGTTGAAAAGTGTTAAATATTTATTTTCAAAAGATTAATTTATTAATCGGAAGGATGCGCAGATTCTTCTCAGAAATCATTTTCTTTATTTCAATCTACGCTCCATCCCACCCAAGAACTTTTCCACTGTGGAAAAGACTCCCGAGAGGTTGCTTCTCGATCACTAGAATCTTAAACACTTCAAATCTTGAATCAGACGTTACATATTCTATATATTCATATAATTTGCAAATGTTTGCCCTTGTTACGCCCATATAACAACTTTGTTTAGCAACCCTCTACCTAGAATGGCTCTTGGGGCTTTTATTGCTTTAATATTTACTTAAAAAAATAAATCTACGACATTCATCAATGTCCCTTTCTGAAAAGCGAAAAATTGGTAGAATATATCTACAAGAAATCCATGAGAAGAAAAGAATTTCAGAAAAGAATATGGAATTCATTTGAGAATGTCTTGAAGCGTTAACGCCTGTTTCTATTTTTAAGGAGAAAAATATATATAGTTGCCCCAAAATTTTATGGAATAGATTTTATTTCTCGCGTATTAATCATTCCCAGTGAACCATTTCTCGATGTTGTTTTTAACCAAGTTATTTTTTTATTTTTTTTAACAGATTATTTTATTTATTTATATATTTTTGAACCAAGTTATTTTTGGTGGCAAACGTGCTGAGGACATTTCGTTTTGTTTTGATTGTCTGTTTTTGTTTGTTTGTTTTTTGATTTGTTTACGTTTGCTCCAAATGTCGATCTGCTAAAACTAAGCGAGAAATAAACAAATTAAATAAAAATTAATCCGAGTAAAAAAAAAAAAAAAAAAAAATGAAACGAAACGTTAAATTTAGGAATAAAAAAAATAAACAGCATAAAAATAAAAAATATTAAAAAAAAAAAAAAAACATGTAGTATGGCTTTTATTCATTCGCTGAAACCCGTCGTTCTAATTTGAATATAATACTCAAAATCACAGTTGGATGTAAACAAATCAAAAGCCTGTTTGTATTTGTCCAACCTGTATTTAGCATTTCTGGATTCAACGGTATTAATGAAGTGATATAAAGAGGAGAGCATGAATGAAGGAGAGAAAGAGGAAGAAAATGAGAATAATAATAATAATAATAATAATAATAATAATAACTTTAATTCTACTAATATCGCCACACAAATAATAAAACTGCATACAATCAATTTAATTTTAAAACGAAAATCAAGTAAATAGCTAAAATCCATAAATCACTGACATTTACCAGATGGAATTTTGAAGCCGTTTAATATTTCTAAAAAAAGAAAAAAAAATGGAGCTAGATTTATAGGAATACTGTTTAGTAATCCTCTCTTTCTCCCTTTAGTTGTTTCCAAAACCAGTTTGATTATGTCTCCCCTAAGCTTTACCAAGAGTGATGGTTTCAATTACGAGGAAAGTATACTCATTGTATTTCTTACAAATGTGACACAAGGCCAAAAGGAGATATAAGCAGAGACTGGTGAACATTTATTTTTATTTTTTTAGTGTCATGCGTGATACGCACTTAGGCGCTCATGTATCTTTCGATACATGACTGACGAGGCAAATTTTTCCCGCAGTAGGTTGCCATTTCTTTCTACGATAGACCAGTTGCCAGCTAAGGTTATAGAACCCGGTCTGTCCTGCTATGTACCCATAGCTGCGGAGAGAAGAAGAGGATTCATACCTTTCACAAGGGTCAGTCAGTTATGTGCCATGTATAATACGCGTTTAGGCGCTCATTTATCTTTCGATACATCACTGACGAAGCAGATTTTCCCGCAGTAGGTAGCCATTTCTTTCTGCGTTAGACCAGTTGCCATCCAATGCTACAGAATCCGGTCTAACCTGCTATTTAATCCTAGATGAATGAGAGGATTCATACACTTAAATAGCTCCTATGAATATTTTCTGCGTAAATACATATATATATATATATATACATATATATGGTGGACTCTCCCGGTGTATTCAACGTATGAGGTTCATGCAGATTATTTTCTAGGAAACGAGAGCCCAGGCACCAGTGGTGAAGGTTATGTGCAGGCTTTTTGATGGCCGTAATACAGAGACCTGGTGCACCATGTGTCACAAGGTCCCCAAATGACCTTCCCCAGATTTTGAATTCAGATTTGTCATTCTTCTAGACCAGTTGCCATCCAAGGCTACAGAATCCAATCTTTCCTGTATATTTGCCTATAGAAGAGGATTATTACCTTTCCCAATGGTATTAGCACCTAAGTGGATGTAATGGAATCGACTGGAATTCGAACCCGGCTCTCCGATTGCCTCAATCCGAGCCGCTATCCATTACTCCTCCGGGAAAATCTAGAAGAGGATTCATACCTTTCCCAAGGGTATTAGCACGTAAGTGAATGTAATGGATTCGACTGGAATTCGAACTCGGCTCACCGGTTCATCAATCCGAGCCGCAATCCATTACTCCTCCGGGAAAATCTAGAAGAGGATTGATACCTTTCCCAAGGGTATTAGCACGTAAGTGAATGTAATGGAGTCGACTGGAATTCGAACTCGGCTGTACGATTCCTCAATCCGGGACGCTATCCATCATTCCACTGTAAAACTTACTCATTCACCACAATAACTTATCCATCAATTTCAATCTGACAGATATCACAATACCACATATTCACAGAGGACCTACAAAAAGCCTCATGCCAAAAATTCATTTATCTACACAATGAACAATTGTCTTTTCATTTTTGTTTGCTGTTTTCTTATAACAAATACATAAATATATAATGATATGCAATAAGTGGGTGATGAACCCAAAAACGAAAATAAAATATAACAAAACTAAAAAATAAGCTATGTTGGTAGGACCAGCCCAAACGACAAAAATAAGAGAGGTCGCTGTGTTCTACAAATAAGCACAAATAAGAAGCTCGCTCATGAACAGAGAGGCAAGGACAAAATAAATTTTGGTGTGAGAAAATCAAACGCTGGCCCATGATCACAAATGTGACACAAAGCAAAAATGGGAAGTGGAAAGAAACTGATCGATATTAACTATCCTAAACCTTACAATTTAGTCATTCACCACAAGAACTCATCCATCACCATTCAGTCCGAAATAAGCCCCAATACCACATATTCACAGGAAACCTACAAAAAAACAAAAACAAAAAAAATAGGCTATAAAAATTCCATACACTATTTACATTATTCGGATTATTTTCCTCACCTTTGTCGCCATATTTATTACAACGTTTCAGCCGTTGTACGCTCCGGCCTTCTTCAGGTGTTTGGAATGTCGAACTGAACCCTTTATTTCGCTCACTGGGGTAGATGGTTTTAGTTCCACGTACCATGTTTAATGTTAATTTCCCTCTACAAGTTCTCCACTGCCTTAACCAGGTATGGAACTCACACTCTTTCCTGTCACTGGATCTAACTAACGCTTTTATCCAATGTGCCATGTGTCCTTGTGTGCTTCATAACGTACAAAAAATATGCTTTGCTTTTTTCTTTTTTTTTTTTTTTTAGATATTTAAAAATTTAATAATATGAAATGAAGGGGGAAGGGATTAGCCCCCAAAACGGAAGTAACAAAACATTCAAAATAAAATATATTAGTAGGATCCGCCCACCCCACAAAAAATAAGAGCGTCCTAAATGATTTTTTAAGCTACCCTTAAATGTTGCACAAAGCCGAATATGTAGAACACCCAATCAGAATAGAATTTAATAAATGTTTTTTCTAAGTGTAACTTAGATATGGCATAAGGTCGAAAATATGGAGCACAAAATAAGGTACGAACTCACTACTCAGTCATAATTGATCTAGCAAGACAAATTTGTTAACCATTACATCGCGTCGAAGTGTCCACTTAAAGTGGAGGAGTGGTTAAAAAACGCCCCTCTCCAAACCTAGAGCCAGAACTCTGTCTCATCCGGCTTAGTTCTGTTCTTCCTAGTCTTGAAACCAGAACCCTGAAATCACTTTTCTGTATCTCATTTCGTGTGTTAACACCATTCTTTAAAAACATTGTACCTTATTACAATTGATTTGCTTACTTGTTTGTACGTGGTGCAGAATACAAGCCCGTAGCCCCATTTACCCTTAGGAATATATCGTCAGCAAATATAGAAATTATCGTTTCACAGTTCTCATGTTGGGAAAAAAGAACATGACACGCCGTTTCCTGTTTCACAATGGTATGTGCGTGAAGAGTGATACCATTCCTACTTTTGAACTTTTTTTGCCATATCGCTGTTGCTCAGTCTATTATTATCTAGAATATATTGTTTGTTTAATGTTATTTTTGCACAGTATATGTTTCTTGTTCAATGTTATTTTTGCAGAATATAATATATATATATATATATATATATATATATATATATATATATATATATATATATATATATATATATATATATATATATATATGTGTGTGTGTGTGTACATAGACGTTCAGCATGAAACAGATAGCCGCCTCTAAGTGTTGACTTCTATGTTCACTTTTATATTTACACATGCTCTATCTCTGATATTGAGTACTTTATCCCATAAATATAGCACATCTTAGGACTATATCCTAGTAATATAAAATATTAAAACTGATGTACAGAAGAGAGCGCAATATATTTATTATAGAGAATATATGAATTACATATAGATTAATTTCAATACGCCATATGATATATGGCCATTTCACCCAGAACAGGCTTGTCAACACCAAAGAGTTAGATACAAAATGAATCATAATATTTTTGTAAATAGGATGAAAGAGGAGGGGAATTTACTGCTGAGCAAATATATTTAAAAACGGTGGAGTAAGAGAAAGATAAAGTGAGAAAAACAGAAGCATCAAATTGGGTGAGGGATAGAGTAAATGCTAAAAACACAAAAATGGGTTGACCTTGACCTATTTTTATGACATGGGTTGACCTTGACCTATTTTTATGACATGGGTTGACCTTGACCTATTTTTAACATGTTAACTCTTGTTCAGAATGAGAAATTGCATAAAAAATACATTTTTTTTTAAATTTAGAAAAGGTTTTTTGTAGATAACATTAAGGAAATTTCAATAAATAAAATTTTTTTAAAATATACAAAACAACTACTTTAGAAAATTAACAGGGGTGGTCTCCAACTATTGAATTGTATATATATATATATCATACAACTAGAAATTTTAACACACACACACACATATATATATATATAGTCTCCAGCTATTGAATTGTATATATATATATATATATATATATATATATATATATATATATATATATATATATATATATATCATACAACTAGAAATTTTAACACACACACACACACACACACATATATATATATATATATATATATATATATATATATACAATTCAATAGCTGGAGACCACCCCTGTTAATTTTCTAAAGTAGTTGTTTTGTATATTTTAAAATATATTACATATATATCATAAAACTAGAAATTTTAACATAGTTTATATGAGACAGATTTAATTAAAACTATTTTAGTATGTAGAAACAGAATATTATTATTAATTAAATAATAAATAAATGTAATATATATATATATATATATATATATATATATATATATATATATATATATATATATATATATATAATAGTTTTAAAAACTAGGAAACCATTGATTTTAATATTAAAAGTCTCTAGAACCCTTTCAGCCAACATCTCATCAGGAGACAATCGTTGGATTAGCGAAATGAATAATAGCGATATTGAAGAGCAAAAAGAGGGGGGAAACATACTAAATAACGAACAAGTATATATACTTGTAACGAGGGAAGGGTTATCGTGTAAATAAATAGCGAGGGACAGTTAAATAAAATTTTTTGCTCTTCAATATCGCTATTATTCATTTCGCTAATCCAACGATTGTCTCCTGATGAGATGTTGGCTGAAAGGGCTCTAGAGACTTTTAATATTAAAATCAATGGTTTCCTAGTTTTTAAAACTATTTATTAATTTTGTACTTCCAAACATTTGTATATATATATTACGAAAATGAGAGAGTCATAATATGAGATAGAACAACATTAGAAATGAAGACACCCAACCCTATACACATTATTTATAAAATGGTATTATTCTACGTTTTACTAGATAAATACATTGAAAATCAAAAGGTATGGTTTATCAAGTATCATGGAATATTAGCCAGAAATTGGTATATTCTGTATAATGTAAATGCAATTATCATTGAAAATGTATGGTAAAGAAAAGAAAGAAATTATTGGAAGTTCTAATTTGAAGCTTCTAGGATACATACCGAGTTGAATATATCAATAAGAAGCATTTGTTATTGGACAGTAAGACATTACAATAAAAAAATTACTGGCCGTTGGCCTCATTTGAATAAATAGCCAAATTAGAAATGTACAATTTGCCCTCAGAGAACCAGTGGAGCGGCGTTAACATTGTAAATGCAAGCGAATGAATATGGTGGATAGAAGGTCGTCTTCCCAGATGCAGTATGAATATTCATAGATGAAACTGCTGGGGGAAACTGGTGGGAAATTATCTGAAATCGAATATTATGTATTAGTTTTGCACCAAGGTTGAACGTTCTTCTACATAATATATATATATATATATATATATATATATATATATATATATATAGAGAGAGAGAGAGAGGGAGAAAGAGAAATACATAGATAGATAGATAGATAGATAGATAGATAGATAGATAGATAGATAGATAGATATGAACAATATGAAGCAAAGATACATAGAGAGCTGTAAACAGCCTGAAATTGATAGATAGATAGATAGATAGATAGATAGATAGATAGATAGATAGATAGATAGATAGATAGATAGATGAGACGAGACGGCGATAATCCGAAAGGTATGATAAAAATAGATATATAGATAGATATAAACATATTGAAAGAGAGAGAGAAAGAGAGAGAGAGAGTGAGAAATGAGCAGACTGACATAGACAGATAATCCGATCGATGGACACACTTAAATAGATAGATAGATAGATAGATAGATAGATAGATAGATAGATAGATAGATAGATAGATGAGACGTGACGGCGATAATCCGAAAGGTATGATAAAAATAGATATATAGATAGATATAAACAGATTGAAAGGGAGAAAGAGAGAGAGAGAGAGAGAGAGTGAAAAGAAAGTAGAAAGTGATGGAGTAAGGGCTGATGATAAAACTATAGAAAAGCTATAAACATTGAAATAGATAAATAGATTATAGCAGAAAATTATATGGTTATAATATTAGATAGTTCCAAATATATATATATATATATATATATATATATATATATTAACACAGAAAAGATCTTGTTTTCTCAGTATTCAATAAGTTTACAAAGTGTTATTTTACGCAACTTCAAAAAAAATACTTCCCAATAATTGGGCTTTTATGATCAAATTGTAATCAAATCGATAGTAAATATTTGTGACAATTCATACTTCATTTAGACAATAAAACATTAATGCACACACACACACACACAAACAGACACACACATATATATATATATATTCAGTTGCAAAATTTTCTTAATCTATACATTTCATAATTGATTCCGTTCGTTTTTTTTCCCTGACTCGGGACCATCTACACTTTTTGAAGGCCCGAATACAGAGACCTGGTGCACTACGTGGCCCAAAAGACCATGCGCATCTTTTGAATTCAGAGTTTTTCTTCTCTTAGAACAGTTCCCATCCAAGGCTATAGAACCCAGTCTGTCCTTTGCCAATGAAATCAATCTCGAGGGAAAAAAAGAAAGAGCTACAAAGATGAACTTTGCCGACAAAAAATCGCACAGATGCAGGTCTGAAGCCCAAAGAAATAACCCCTGATACGAGTAAACAACTAACAAAAAGCGCTCAATACCATCGTAGAGCAGACCTATATATATATATATATATATATATATATATATATATATATATCAGAGATAGAGGGGTTTAAATATAAACTGAACATTGATATCAACACTTAGAGGCCTATATATATATATATATATATATATATATATATATATATATATATATATATATATATATATATAATATATATATATATATTTTACCAACTCATCAGACACGAAATATGTTATGATTTTAAAAAAAATTAAATTAAATTTGAGCTGTGAACCTGCGTCATCATCACATTAGACCCTGTATATTATTTTTTTTATATCATAATTTATAATTTGTGCCTGATGAGTTCTCGTTATACAAAACAACGAAACTTAAGTCACACCCCAAACGTATGTATATATATATATATATATATATATATATATATATATATATATATATATATATATATATTTATGAATATTTATTTTTGCTACTAATATCTGGTTTATTTGATTTACCTCCATCTCTCTGTCTTGTTAGATAGATAGATAGAGAGAGCAAATCGGAAATACTCGAATTGACTCAAAGAGGGATTTAACACATCTTGATATTTGGACTTTTCTACAGAATTTCGTAAGTGGGTTTTGTTCGGGAAGAATTTAATGCCACGTAAGTACTTGGGCTGGAGACAAACCCGATTAAAAACGTCGTTGTTTTGAATAAGTGTTGTTATTTTGTTTCAATTCGAATTTTCCCGAAGCAATAGTTTCAACTTCAGGCACTCATTTGTTGATCTGCCTCACAGCAGTCTTTCTTGCTTTATCTACACATATTAAAGGCAAGAGGTACATCTCTATTCGAAGGATACATTTTACGAAAGTCTCTACTTGTTTTGTTTTTTTTCTCGACTGTTAACCACGTCTATATAAAATGAAATTATAGAGAATATGGGTTCAGTGACAGCAAAATTAATAAGGTTCTCCGTATAGTCAGGCGGAACAAATAGAGCGAAGACATCAAATGCGGCCATGATAACTGCCTGATTCCTTATTCGCCATTGAAATATTCCACTTGTATCCGTTCAAGGTTTTGAAAAGTAAGGGGCTGACATTATATTAACTGTCGCCCTCAACTTTTTTTTTATTATAACTAATTTTTGGACGCTCTACTTGTCGGATCAGGTAACCTCTAGATTCTTTCAGGTGGCAGATGATATTTCATCTCCATGGGTGGACTCTTTGCGCCCCGCTGATTGTACCTATGTATATCAGGTCTTGTTTTTATTTAGTACTAATCAGTTTTGCCCGCCAAGTTTTCAGAGAGTATAAGATGGACTCACGGATATTGTATCACAAGAATTCCAGGCCCCTGGGACAATCAGAATTAATTTCTGGGTATGACTAAAATCTACTTCCTGCATCAAGACGTCTGATCGGGAATTTGTAGGTTTTTGCGGGCGTGAAAGCACATCTTACTTTCTATCGTTCCCAATTCCATGCTGACTCCGGTGGTAGCACCTGTTAGGGTCACAACTATGGGCAAAAACTGAATTCCTAAGGAAGAAATCAAGAGTATATTTTGATAATATAATGACCAACAATATAATTTTTTTAGCAAAATGAGAATTATTGCAACACTATAAATATATAAAAAAAAAACATTTTATATTGGAAATACCAACAACATGTTTTATGTCAACGAAATATATTTCTAAAAAAGCATTTTTTTACTCAAAAAATATAAACATATGTACAGTTATCTGTTGTTGAAAGCATAAAATTACGTAAAAATATTTAGATTTCGGTATTAAATAACCCATAGAGGTTTTGATATGTCGATAAATAGAATCAACCAGACAAACAACGAACAAGAAAGAACTCTTTCATGACATTAGTCCATATAAAGTCCTCCTTTTCCTCCCCCCTCCTCTTCATCCCCTTGACTTTTGTAATCCCAGTGAGGATCCGAATGCAGAAGCCACACTAATTCTTTTCCCCAAACGTCTATCAACATCAGCCATCAGCAATTCTGGTAGACCTATCTGTCAAATTTTTTGGCATTGTCCAACTAGTTGTTTTTTTTTGCGTTGGCGTCCATTCTTATATCCATCTTCAACGGTGCTTTGATGATGATCTTGCACAGGCTGAAAATGTGTACAAACCACGCCATTTTTTCTCAGTTTGCAAGAAGTTCCTGGTGTCCCCCAATATTTTTCTCGCACAAACCCATTGTTTTTTTTCTTCCCAATAGAAAATGCCAAGGTGTTTTCTCGTTAATAATATTTAACAATATCTTAAAGTAAACGGTATTCCAAAATATAACAAAACTACAGCATAAAATATATCTATATTTCTGAGATGAGGTATTATGTACATTATTTATATTATTCGGACTATTGTCCTCATCTTTGTCGCCGTATTTATTACAACGTTTCGGCCTTTGTACGCTCCGGCTTTCTTCAGGTAGTTGGACTGTCGAACTGAACACTTTATTTCGCTGACTGGGGTAAACTGTCCTAGTTCCACGTGCCATATCTAATGGATGTCAGTTATCTCCTGTTAATTTCCCTCTGAAAGTTCTCCACTGCCTTAACCGGGTATTGAACTCAAACTCTTTGTGTCACTTGATCTAACCAACGCCTTTATCCACTGTGCCATGTGTCAATTCCCGGTTAAGTGGAAAAAATGTTCCATTATGTTGAAGTCACTTTTCAACTACGGGGATTATTCGTTTGACGGCCAAATTCTCTCAGCTGCATTTAGCACTGTTAAAACCCTGACATCTGTTTCATTGATTCATTTTTTTACGCATTATCGACCCCTTTCAGATTATATATATATATATATTTTAGATTGTAAGAATACTTAGGGGTATAATAATGACTTAGTGATACAAATCTTATTAATTAACCTACGGCTGGGGGAAAATACTTTAGGTTCATACTTCATCAGAATTTGATAAACAAGCAAGAAATTATAATGTGGATATAAAATAGGGGGATCAATTCTACATTACAATCAATATATGATCTGATCCCCCATTTTGTGACTGTGGTAGTTTCTATATATTTATAATCAAAAGAATGTAAATAAATCCAAAAGACTGTGTAACTAATCAATATTTGATTGATTGGTTTTCTACGGCTTAGTAACCATTTGCAGGTTATTTAATGTCAGAAAATATTTTTAGATTCTGATATTTTGTAGGTGTTAATAATGATTTTACTAATTAACCCATAGATGGGGGGTAGAAGAGGTTAATTCATAACTACTCAGAATTTGATTGGTTTGGTTTGGTTTACGGCATATACCTTAATGGTTATTTAATGCCGACAAGATTTTTATTGCTGGAATTTTTTCTTCAAAAATATATTACTGGTATTGACGGTAATAATTTATACAAAGACATTCATACTGTTTTGACCGGAGGCACGGTTGCGTAATGTGGCACAGAGTGAGGAATCGGAGAGGCGAGTTCGATTCCAGTCAAATCCCTTGCATTAACTTACGTACTAATAACCATAGGAAAGGTATGAAACTTCTTCTTCTTCCTCCAGATATGGGTAAATCGCAGGACAGACCGGGGTCTATAGCCTTGGAGGGCAAGTGGTCTACCGCAAAAAAAATAGCAACCTACTGCGGGAAAAAAAAATCTGCATTGTCATTCATGTATCGAAAGATACATGATCGCCTAAGCGTGGATCACGCGTGGCACATAACTGACTGACACTTGGGATAGGTATGAATCCTCTTCTTTTCCCCCCGGCTATGGTTAAATAGCAGGACAAACCGGGTTCTATAGACTTGGATGTTAAATGGTCTAGCCCAGAAAGAAATGGCAACCTACTGCCGAAAAATCTGCCTCGTCAGCCATGTATCGAAAGATACATGACCGCCTATGTGTGTATCACGCATGGCTGTTTTGGCCACAGTTTGGGGATTAACTTACTCTACACATATCTGACCATTCGCCCATTGCAAGACTTTTACACCAACATAGATCCTCATTCCTTACTTCACTTGATTATAATGCACGGAAGGTTATCCGTGAGTTTGAAGGGATTAGGTTAAAAATTAGCGGACAATAAATGCCAGAATCAATATCGGATTTGATTTAAGACCAGTCAGAATTAGATCTCCTCAAAGTTCATATGATCCGTAGAAAATATTTTTATACATCCCTATTATAATAATTTTTTTTTAAGCATTTGACCCCAAGCAAGGCGCGATGCCACTCGCACGCAAGGGGTTACAGAGAGTGCGAGCGAGAGTAAAGAGACGTGATAGAGGGAAGGATGAAGAAAAGGACAGGGAATAGATCAATGCATCTGGAGATATCGATTGACATTACATTTGAAAATTTGGGGATTATAGCTATCAGGGTAACAAGTAAAAAGATGGGAATTCCACAGAGGGAAAGTGCGAGAAATGAAGCTATTGGAGTAGACGGCTAATTTAACAGGTTCGACAGTGAAAGGCTGGGACCAAGATGCTACCCTAGTAGCTCGTTTAAATTTATTCAGTCTAGGAATTAGCGAAAGTACCTCATCGGAGCAATTACCGTGAAGGATTTGTAGAAAAGACAGAGGAAGGCGACGACACGTCTGTGAGAAAGCGACTGTAGACGTGATGTCAGATCAGGGCCAGTTGCATTGCATATCCGTCTCTGGATTTTGTCGAGGTCCGTAAGACGAACAGCAGGGGCTCCAAATCATATAAGACAGCAGTATTCCATGCAAAGGCGAATGGTTGTTTTATCGATTCGAAGGATGGACTCGGGCGAGAAAATCTTTCTGGCGCGACACAGGGGACCAATTTTCCTTGCAGTAGATGACGCTATTGATTCAATGTATTTGTTTCATCTCAGGTCAGCGGACAATGTGAGACCGAACAGTCGCAAAGAGGTGCTCTCGTGGAGTTGAGTATAAGACATTCTGATGGAAGGCAGGGATGGTTCTCTGTGGTGAGTAATAGAGAGCAGTTTTGTTTTTGAGGCATTAAGTTTCACCAGCCAATACCTGGCCAAGTTCACAACCGATTGGAGGACAAAATTAAACAGAATCAGAAACTAAAATAATATAATATTATTTTTTGGTTACAATAATATTCATCCTATACAACGTTCGAGAGCCACTCGAGTAAGAATAACGGTTAGCGCTAAACAGGAAAAGGTTAAGTTTGCCGTGGTAAGGGACAAATCCTTTTGGAAATCGGTTCCACAGTTCGTGGCAAGAAACGAATGGAACTTAACATTTTCCCAGTAGAATATGGACGGAACCACGACTGGCTCGCCACAATGTGTAACGTTAATTTATTTCGTTTGAAAGCTGAGAATTTTTGGCATGTCGTCTTTTTTGCCCATTCTCAAAGCTTTGTCTGTCTTTTTCCAACATATTTCGATTCGCGTTTCATAGAGAATATATTTTCGTTCTGTGTCTATGTGTGTCCTTGTGTGTGTATGCGTGTATATTTCTGTGGACGTGTGGCGGTGGAGGATTATTTCGGCTTTCTCGTTCCTATTTCCCCCCCTATAATTTTGCCCTATAATTTCCCCTATAATCCCCCTATAATCCCCCTATAATTGTCCCCCCATAATTTCCCCCATAATTTTTATTAACCATGAACTTGTTGAGCTGAACAATAATAATAATTCATTATGCACGACAATATGGAGACGCTTTTGCTCTCTAACACCCCTTGAAAGCGAAGACTGGGCAACTCCAATCCATATATGTTAGCAGTAGCCCTTCTGCAGTCTGATTTGAAACTTTTTAATGGTAGAAGAAAGAAGTAAGAGCCCGATACTTACTGGAGTGTTACAAGGAATCAACCATTTTTCCAGGATTTTTATCGATGGATCGTATGTACGAATTCCAGGGGTTTGGGTGGAGCTTATATCCAATTGGCGCCCAAGTCACGGCGACTCCCTGAGAGAATCTCCCTTCATCGCGATAGGTGAATATGCCACTCGTGCGCCTCAAATGTAATAATTATTTTATATACAGAATGGAGCAGAATCCGGACTGAAAATAATATTATCTTGATAAATTTAGACACATAATACGACATACCAACTCATTAACGGTATCAATTGTGAAAAAAAGAATTATCTAAACTTAATTTATCTAAACTTAATTTAAAATTTGTCACAAACACTCATACCTTTAAAATGAAGACAGGTAGATCGTGAAATGCATAAACCTGAACGTGTGGGAATAATATATTAATTCCCTAGAACGTTGACGTTGCTGTGACGGTGTAGATTTGATGTAGATATTCAATAAACACCATTAAATCATGTTGACATCTTGCATATAAATTAGCAGTGTTCTCTCTTTGCTTCGTAACTAGCTACACTGATTCGGCAATATTAAAATTCAGGTCAGCCTTTGTCATACTTGCTGGACCTCGATTCGCAAGAGAGGAGATGTTTACAACATATCCATATTCGTTGGGAGTCAACAACGAACAGGACAAACCAAATTCAAATCTATTAGTCATATATATATATATATATATTAAGAATTGGACAAAGTCCGACAATTTATTAAAGACATTTTTATGTTTAACATTCTTTTTATAGATACAAGTATTTAAGTAAATGCTCTGTTTTATAATAAACAGTATTAAATAACATTTACTGGCCTCAATGTCCGAGAAATTTTCATAGAACATACTCCTCCTTTGACAGGATTCGAACCTGAATCCTGTACGGAACCGTCATTTACGCTGACGTGCCTACCGAACGCTCCTTTGTGACCGAGTCGGACAGAGTTATACAGTGACACTCTGGCTTGAGTGCCTCGCTAATATTTTACTGGGGGAATATTAGTAAACATTAAATAATAACGAAATCACACCTTTGGACTATTATATAATTCTGTAAATATTTAATTTGATCCGATATTTTATTTTCCCTTTTAATTTTTTGGTGGTGAAGGTCGATTTAAATTTTTAGTTTAAAATAACGAACGAAATTTAGTTTATTTCATAGCTAATCCTTTGTCTGTCATTTTCCAACATAATATTCATCTCAGTTTCATTTCTATTCATAATTTCTGTTTTTGTTATCTATTTGTTTCTATCCATCTATCTTGTACATAATCCATCCATCCATCCATCCATCCATCCATCCATCCATCCATCCAAAGAACTGTTGTTAAGGTCTTTTCTAAATGAGTTTATCCATTTATCCATCCATCCATTTTTTTCTGTTTTCGTTAAATTTCCATCCATCGTCTTCCATCTGATCACACAATCTGTTGATATCCATTTTCTCCTTTATTATCCATGCATCTATCTGGATCAGGGTCCCCCATTCCTCATAGCTAATCCATTTGTCTGTCATTTTCCAACATTCATCTATCTATCATTCATCTATCTATCTATCCATTCATCTTCATCCATTCATCTATCTATCTATCTATCTATCATCAACAATCTGTTCATTATTCTCTATCCATTCATCCATCTATCTATCTATCCATCCATCCATCCATCCATCCATCCAACCATCCATCCATCTTCCATCTCCATCAATCCATCTGTTCCTATTATCCCATCATCCATCCATCCATCACAATCTGTTCATCTCCATCCATATCCATCCATCATTTGATCATCAATCTGTTTCCATCCATTATCCATCATTCATCTATCCATCCATCTATCATTCATCCATTATCCATCATCATTTATCCATCTGTTCATTATCCATTCATCTATCTATCTATCTATCTATCATCTGTTTCATCATCCATCTATCTCATCTATCTATCTATCTATCTATTATCCATCATTCATCTATCCATCGTCATCATCCATATCTTATCTATCCATCCATCCATCTATCTATTCATCCATCCATCATCCATCTATCTATCATCATCTATCTCTATCCATTCATTATCTATCTATCAAAAATCCACATTTACATCTATATCTATCATAGGTTCGTATGATCCATCCATCCATCCATCCATCCATTTGGTCTATCTATCAGTCATCTATCTATCTATCTATCTATCTCCATCCATTCATCTATCTATCTCTTCATCTATCATCTATCCATCCATCTATCATTATTCATCTATCTATCTGTCACAATATCTTCATTATCTATCAACTGACATCACGTATCATTCAATATCTATCTATCCATCTATCTATCTATCCATCTATCTATCACAATCTGTTCTTATCCATCTATCTATCTGCATCTATCTATCTATCTTCTATGTTCATTATCCCCCATTTTTCTTCCATATCTCTTCCATTTGATTATTTTTTTTCTCCTTCATTATTTTTTTATATTTTCTTTTTATTCATCTATCTATATTATTTTATCATCACAACTTCTCTTCATTTTTTCTCATTCTTTTCTTTATATCTGGTTATCTATCAACTGACTTTTGATTATATTGAACAAAAAAAAACTAGCAGAGTACACTTTTGGATCAATGATCCAATGCTTTGATCCACTCCACTGGCATTGGTTGATTTATCGAAAACTGACTTGACCCAAAGAGTTGTGAGTTCATGACAGCAAGGGTGAACAACAAAAAAATTGGAGAAATGAGTTACTAAAGGGAAATAACTGATATATCCAGATAAATCAGGGTCTATGGAACTGAAACAGTGGATGGCTAAATAAACTGTTAGGTTCAAAATTTCAAGGCATATCACCTGAAGATACTGAGTTAATGCCACCGGGAATTAATTTCTTCTCTGGTTAAATGGTAGGGTAGACTTAACTCTCCTAGTTAGTCTAGGAGAGGAAGAAATTCAAAATAGGAGAGAAAGAAAACTCATGTAATGTCCCCAATAAGCCAGGGAAATTAATATTTATATCGTTTACATTATGCGGATTGTTCTCCTCACCTTTATTACCATACTGATGATGTTTCAGCCGTTTTATCTTCAGGGGATACACGTTCGAACTGAATCCTTTATTTCGTCTACCGGGGCAGATTGTTCTAGTTCATACAAATTCATACACAGATGTCCTCAAAGACAGACGGCCCAGTGGATAAAAAATGTTGGTTGGATCCAGTTCAAGGGAGATAACTGAGACGCCCGGAAGAGGCGTGGCACGTGGAACTAGAACAATCTACCCCAGCGGATGAAATAAAGGGTTCAGTTCTAAATTCGAATCAACTGAAGAAAGGACGGAGCGTACAACGGACAAAACGTTGTGAATATGATAATAAAGATGAGGACAAAGTAAATATTGTAAATAGTTACCTCCTCTCAGAAATATAGACAGATATTTGCTTAACACCTATAATCTTTCATCATTGCTCCATTGATCCAAAGTGATTTGACCCAAAGTATGGCGAGTTCGATACCTGGCCACAGCAGAGGGAACAAATAATTGGAGAGATAAGTTATTAAGGATAATTAACTAAAACTGAAAAATCCAAAGGCATGGCACGTGGAATTAGAACAATCTACTCATGTGGATTTGATAGTAATGGGCTAAATAAAGTGTTTGGTTCGAAAGTGCAGCATCTGTTACCTGAAGAAGACCGGAGCGTAAAACGGACAAAACATCGAGAATATGACAATAAAGATGTGGACAATGTAAATATTGCAGAAATATAGACAGATATTTTCTTAATACCCAAAATCTCTGAATGGAGCGATGACCAAATTTCCTGATCTGGTCTTAATTCACCCGAAGACGAATCGTCGTTACTGTTACCAACGTTCCTGATCTGGTCTTAATTCACCCGAAGACCAATCGTCGTTACTTTTACCAACGTTCCTGTTCTGGTCTTAATTCACCCGAAGACGAATCGTCGTTACTGTTAGCAAATTCACCCGTCGTTTACTTTTAAACGTTCTGGGTCTTAATTCACCCGAAGACGAATCGTCGTTACTGTTACCAACATTGCTGAACTAGTCTTAATTCACCCGAAGACGAATCGTCGTTACTGTTACCAACGATTCTGATCCGGTCTTAATTCCTCCGAAGACGAATCGTCGTTACTGTTACCAACGTTTCTGATCTGGTCTTAATTCACCCGAAACCAATCGTCGTTACTGTTACCAACATTGCTGATCTGGTCTTAATTCACCCGAAGACGAATCGTCATTACTGTTACCAACGTTTTTGATCTGGTCTTAATTCCTCCGAAGACGAATCGTCGTTACTGTTACCAACGTTTCTGATCTGGTCTTAATTCACCCGAAGACGAATCGTCGTTACTGTTACCAACAATGCTGATCTGGTCTTAATTCACCCGAAGACGAATCGTCATTACTGTTACCAACGTTTCTGATCTGGTCTTAATTCCTCCGAAGACGAATCGTCGTTACTGTTACCAACGTTTCTGATCTGGTCTTAATTCACCCGAAGACGAATCGTCGTTACTGTTACCAACGTTTCTGATCTGGTCTTAATTCACCCGAAGACGAATCGTCGTTATTGTTACCAACTTTCCTGATCTGGTCTTAATTCACCCGAAGACGAATCGTCGTTACTGTTACCAACGTTTCTGATCTGGTCTTATTTCACCTGAAGACGAATCGTCATTACTGTTACCAACGTTCCTGATCTGATCTTAATTCACCCGAAGACGAATCGTCGTTACTGTTACCAACGTTTCTGATCTGGTCTTAATTCACCCGAAGACGAATCGTCGTTACTGTTACCAACATTGCTGATCTGGTCTTAATTCACCCGAAGACGAATCGTCATTACTGTTACCAACATTGCTGATCTGGTCTTAATTCACCCGAAGACGAATCGTCATTACTGTTACCAACGTTTCTGATCTGGTTTTAATTCCTCCGAAGACGAATCGTCGTTACTGTTACCAGCGTTTCTGATCTGGTCTTAATTCACCCGAAGACGAATTGTCGTTACTGTTACCAACATTGCTGATCTGTTCTTAATTCACCCGAAGACGAATCGTCATTACTGTTACCAACGTTTCTGATCTGGTCTTAATTCCTCCGAAGACGAATCGTCGTTACTGTTACCAACGTTTCTGATCTGGTCTTAATTCACCCGAAGACGAATCGTCGTTACTGTTACCAACGTTTCTGATCTGGTCTTAATTCACCCGAAGACGAATCGTCGTTACTGTTACCAACGTTCCTGATCCGGTCTTAATTCACCCGAAGACGAATCGTTGTTACTGTTACCAACATTCCTGATCTGGTCTTAATTCGCCCGAAGACGAATCGTCGTTACTGTTACCAACGTTTCTGATCTGGTCTTAATTCGCCCGAAGACGAATTGTCGTTACTGTTACCAACGTTCCTGATCCGGTCTTAATTCACCCGAAGACGAATCGTTGTTACTGTTACCAACATTCCTGATCTGGTCTTAATTCGCCCGAAGACGAATCGTCGTTACTTTTACCAGCGTTTCTGATCTGGTCTTGATTCACTCGAAGACGAATTGTCGTTACTGTTACCAACGTTTCTGATCTGGTCTTAATTCACCCGAAGACGAATCGTCGTTACTGTTACCAACATTGCTGTCCTGGTCTTAATTCACCCGAAGACGAATCGTCGTTATTGTTACCAACGTTCCTGATCTGGTCTTAATTCACCTGAAGACGAATCGTTTACTGTTATATCTGATCTGGTCCACCCGAAGACGAATCGTCGTTACTGTTACCAACGTTCCTGATCTGGTCTTAATTCACCTGAAGACGAATCGTCGTTACTGTTACCAACGTTTCTGATCTCGTCCTGATCTGGTTACTTTAATTCCTGATCTCGAAGACGAATCGTCGTTACTGTTACCAACGGTTTAATTGATCTCGTTTTAAACGTTCCTGGTCTGGTCTTTCTTCCCGAAGACGAATCGTCGTTACTGTTACCAACGTTTCTGATCTCGTCTTAATTCACCCGAAGACGAATCGTCGTTACTGTTACCAACGTTCCTGATCTCGTCTTAATTCACCCGAAGACGAATCGTCGTTACTGTTACCAACGTTTCTGATCTGGTCTTAATTCACCAGAAGACGAATCGTCGTTATTGTTACCAACGTTCCTGGTCTGGTCTTTAATTCACCCGAAGACGAATCGTCGTTACTGTTACCAACGTTTCTGATCTGGTCTTAATTCACCCGAAGACGAATCGTCGTTACTGTTACCAACGTTTCTGATCTGGTCTTAGTTCACTCGAAGATGAATTATCGTTACTGTTACCAACGTTCCTGATCTGGTCTTAATTCATCCGAAGACCAATCGTCGTTACTATTACGAACATTCTTGATCTGGTCTTAATTCACTCTAAGACGAATCGTCGTTACTGTTCCCAACGTTTCTGATCTGGTCTTAATTCACCCGAAGACGAATCGTTGTTACTGTTCCCAACGTTTTTGATCTGGTCTTAATTCACCCGAAGACGAATCGTTGTTACTGTTATCAACGTTTCTGATCTGGTCTTAATTCAGCTGAAGACGAATCGTCGTTACTGTTCCCAACGTTTCTGATCTGGTCTTAATTCACCCGAAGACCAATCGTCGTTACGGTTACGAACATTCCTGATCCGAAGACGAATTGTCGTTACTGTTACCAACTTTCCTGATGAAGACCTATCGTATTTATCGTATCGTTTATTATGTCTCTTTTTTCTCATTTTTTCATTATATTTTTATTTTATATTATCTAATATTTTTCTTTGTTTTAAGTATTTTTCTCGTTCTTTTTTTCTCTTTTATATTTTTTACGACCTCTAATATTCTTTCTTCATTTTATTTTTCCCTTTATTTGACAATATTTTTCAATCCTTATTTTTTTATTATTTTTCAACTTCATCCGTTATAGTTTTTCTTTTTTTTTCAAGCAATTAACCCCAAGCAAGAAGGCAATGCGAAAAGCACGCAAGGCATTACAGAAAATGAAAGAAAGAGGAAAGGGGCATGTTTATGGAAAGCATAAAGAGAAGAACGAGGAACAAGTTCCCTGATGAAGACATATCGTCGAAGCTTTGTTACTAGAAAACTAGATTTTATGCATCAGTTCTCTTTCCTTTCTTCTTTTGCTTTCGTTTGTATTCATTTCTGATTTTTTTTTCTCTTTCGTTTTCGTTTTTGAATAATTATGTTTTCTTCATTAATTTTCTTTTTAAATTTTCTTCACTCTTTCTTATTTTAGTCCGTTTTTCATTCTTTTATCTCTCTGTCATATCGTTCTTCTTTGTTTTTTCTTTCTTCGACCTTTCAATTTCATTAATCCGTACGGCATTTCAATTTATCTCCATTGTTTCCGACAACCACAAATTAATTTATTTATTAATGAGGTGACCTCGTCTCAATCACGCTGCCCCACAAAAATGCACAGAGGTGTTTTTTTTTTTTAACAATTACATTACTAAACACACATTAACTTCACATCTAACCTTTAAAAAAATAAAGAAAAATTAGTAATAAAATGAAAGCAAAGCATATCTCTGATAAAAAACAAAACAACGAAATAACGCCGACTAATTTCGTTTAACAAGCAACAAGACTGACCTTAATTGAAGTTATTCGGATATTTTCGTTTAAATTAAACAACAGAAACGTTATGAGTTCGTTAGTACCGCTGAATACACATTTCTCGCATTTAATAGGCGAACTGAGTTCAATTTCTGGTCTTGTCTCTAGCGCTGAGTTGGAGCAATAGCTAAATCATTTCTTCTTTGGTTAAATAGTGGCGTAGACTTAACTCTCATAGTTATTCTAGAAGAGGAAGCACTTTGAAATTCAAGACCGTAAAGAGAGACAACTCATCTAACGTCCCTAATAAGCCAGGGAAATTAATGTTTTGAAAACATTTTTTTTTTGAGCCTTGATCCTCCTGCGGGTTGGTGATAATGACTCTCCCCACATGACCTTTATATATTATATAATAATTTCCATGTATATTTCTGATATGATGTATTGTAATTATTTACATTATCTATATTGTTCGGAGTGTTGTCCTCATCTTTATTGCCATATTTACGACGATTCTGCAGTTCTACGCTCCGGTCTGCTTCAGGTGATTAGAATTTTAAACTGAAGCCTTTATTTCATCTAGCGGAGTAGATTGTTCTCGTTCCGCGTGCCATGCCACTTCAAAAAGTCTCAGTTATCTCCCTTTAACTCCCTAAGTTACTGTCTACCACTGCAGTACTGCATACACAACACTTTAAGTCAAGTAACTTGATCCAGCCAACGCTTTTTTCCATTGGGGCATGTGTCCTTGATGACATCAGTGAATGAATTTGTATGAACTAGAATAATCTACACCGGTGGACGATATAAAGGATTCAGTTCGAAATTCCAATCATCTGAAGAACGCCTGAGCGTACAACGGTCTATACGAAGCGAATATGGCACTAAAGTTGAGGACAACAGTGCGAACAATGTAAATAGTGTAAATAATTACAATACCTCATCTCAGAAATATAGACAGATATAGAAGAAGGACACAACGGTCTAAATGTCGTGACTATGGCAACAACTGTCCGAACAATGTAAATAGTGTAAATAATTACAATACCTCATCTCAGAAATATAGACAGATATAGAAGAAGGCCGAAGCGTAGAACGGTCTAAACGTCGTGAATATGGCAACGAAGATAAGGACAACAGTCCGAACAATGTAAATAGTGTAAATAATTACAATACCTCATCTTAGAAATATAGACAGATATAGAAGAAGGCCGGAGTGTACAACGTTCTAAACGTCGTGAATATGGCAACGAAGATGAGGACAACAGTCCGAACAATGTAAATAGTTAAATAATTACAATACCTCATCTCAGAAATATAGATAGATATAGAAGAAGGCCGGAGCGTAGAACGGTCTAAACGTCGTGAATATGGCAACGAATTTGAGGGCAACAGTCCGAACAATGTAAATAGTGTAAATAATTACAATACCTCATCTCAGAAGTATAGTCGTAATTAATATATAATAAATAAAGGACATATGTGGAGAGTCATAATCTCTAACGAGCAGAACGGTCAAGACTCCAAAAACCAAATATGAAAATGATATCAAAATTATCTACGAGGAACAATTCAAAAATCTTTCCAAATAAGCCAGGAGAATTGACATATAATAAAAGAAAGGGATCTGTAGAGAACATTGATCACCCACGTCCTGAAGAAGGACAGCCTAAAAACTGTT
This sequence comes from Acanthosepion pharaonis, assembly GCA_903632075.3. Classification (NCBI taxonomy): domain Eukaryota; kingdom Metazoa; phylum Mollusca; class Cephalopoda; order Sepiida; family Sepiidae; genus Acanthosepion; species Acanthosepion pharaonis. The sequence continues at coordinate 31,647 of CAHIKZ030001087.1, read as the reverse complement.
ATTGAAACGATTACTTTGAATTAAAAACCGTGGCGAACGCAAGAATCCATTACCATTCCCAATAAGCGATGACAATTCACAGTAAGTACAGAAAAAGAATCTGTGGAGAGTCACGATCACGTATTTCTTAAAGTAAATGGCATGAAAATCGTGATTCGTGAATATATTTGAGGGGCTTCTACATTTTTCTTGTTATAGAAATGAAAAAAAAGCGGCGTCAATACTTCCAGGACATACTCCTGTAATTTAATATAGTTATTATTTTATGAATTACTAGCAGTAGAGCCCGGCGTTGCCCGGGGATGAAACAGTAAGAGATAGATCAAGTATCGACCATCATAAAGACTGAAAAATAAAATTGACAAAGATTATTGTTTAAGGATGACGGACACGCATGTCTTAATTATTATTTTTTTTTTTTTTACGAATTGGTCAAACCCAAACTCAAACAAAAACATTGTTTTCAATTGTTATGAGTCTACTAATTGAATTGAATTTTATTATAAACAATTGTCTTGTAAATGGAATTTTTAAAGCATTCTGAATGTAAAAATAAAGAAAAAGTGTGCAAAACAATAAGAAACACTACCTGCCAAAAAAAAGTGAAGTTTTGTTGAAATCAGTTGAAAAATGTAGGAAATCCGATCCCATATATAAATGAACACACACACACATACACACACACACACACACACAACCAACTTGGGTTTTTTAAGTATAACTCGATATTAATAATTATAACTCAAAATGAGTTGTCCCCCTTTCATTAATGCCTCCTAATCGTGTTTTCAAATTGATTTCGTGCAAAAACAATTGTTTTTCCAATTTTTGGGCGCTGTCAGAACCACCACAAGGTAATTTTACGTAGGCCTGTGAAGTTTTGTTGAAATAGGTTGAAAAATGTAGGAAATCCGATCCAATATATAAACGTACAGACACACACACAATATGCGTTTTATAATAAGTAAGATACCGATTAAACCCATGTGTGTACCTACGATTTTAAAGTCAAATATGTGGACTTGTATGAGTGTTTGCAGGAAAATTCTGATGCATTTCAGTTTATTCTTTTTGATTATATTCTTAAACTTCACTTGCAACATTGGGATTATGGCAACAATTAGACGACTTCAAGATCATTATTTTTTTTTAAATAGATGAAAGCCGGTATGAGATACGTAATCGGATATTTCACTGCCTATCCCCCCTGTGCAAAATAATTGAAACAACCGCTTTAGTTTCCTTTCATTCATGATACGGCCAGTTTTAGACCCACTGGAGTGAGAGGGTGTAATCGAATTCTATTTTTTCCTCAGATTAGGTCATTTGCAGTGGTGTACAGTAATATGAATCTATTTTCAGGTATATGATGAAATTTGCTTGGCCTTGAAAAATATTATGCTATCCGAGATTGCATCAGATTTTCATCGCGCCCAGACACTATTGTCCCGACTATCGATTAGTTGTCCCATGTCCATTGTCTGCGATGGACGTTACCCCAGATAAACCGTACGAATATTTTAACACTGTATGAATACACTGGCAAGCCTCACCAGTTAAAAAATCAGAGTACTATGGACTGGCACGGAAACTCTCCTGTTTTAAATCCAATCGTGAATCTGTGGTCAATCTGCAAGGAACGACTTCGTAGAATGGACATATTGAGCACTAACATGTGCACCGGGTTATGTGTAATTGGAAAAATACGAAAAATATGTAAATAATAAAGGATGTGTGACACAAGGTCGAAAGTATGAGGCAGCCAGTAAAGATCGAACTCATTACTCTTTTCTAGCGAGAAAAGTTTGCTAAACATCACACCGCATAAAGGCAGTGATATATGAGTTTGTTGTTACCATTATTTACACTATTTACATTCAGACTATTGTCCTCATCTTTGTTGTTATTATCACCTGATCGCCTTCTGCCTGAATTTCTGGGATGAGGAATTATCATTATTTACACTATTTACATGAGGACTATTGTCCTCATCTTTGTTGTTATTATCACGTGATCGCCTTTTATCTGAATCTATGGGATAAGGAGTTATCATTATTTACACTATTTACATGCAGACTATTGTCCTTATCTTTGTTGTTATTTTCACGTGATCACCTTCTCCCTGAATTTCTGGGATGAGGAGTTATCATTATTTACATTATTTACATTCGATCGTTTGTCTTCATCTTTGTTGTTGTTATCAACTGACTAACTTCTGTCTGGGTTTCTGGGATAAGAATTTATCATTATTCACACTATTTAAATCCAGACTATTGTCCTCATCTTTCTTGTTTTTATCACCTGATCGCCATCTGTCCAATTTTTGGGATCAGGAGTTATTATTTACATATTCTTATTCAGATTACTGTCTTTATTTTTGTTGTCATAATAATTCTTCGACCGTTAATGCCCCCTCCAGCCTTCATCTTCTGAGACAAAAAACGCGGAACTATATCCTAGTGGATAAAATCGTTTTTTTCAGAATTTGCTGATGTAGTGTTTGCGATTTAAATCCTTGCGACTGGCAGTGCGTACTTGCACTGAATGGAAACGGCGAACAATTAGCGAGCAGTACTAAAAATAAGAACTAATCGATAATTCTGAGCACTGGAAGAAGCTCAGTCTAGTCTTAAATAACGTGTCCAGTTTAGAGTTCCTTATGGCTTACCCAGATCGATAAGCACATGAGGAAGGACCAAGAGCGCAGCGCACGAAACTGATGCGACATAGAAGATGGATGACAGAAAAGGATAGGGAGTTGTGGATTGATATAATCGCCTACACTACGAAGGGACGAGTACTTAAAAGAGGAAATCTCCTTCTAAAATTGAGTATGGTAAAATAAAAAATAAAAAACGTAATCTTAAGTACTAAATTCGCCATGTTTTATTGTTGGCCAGAATTCGATCAGACGTTAACTGATGTTCACTGGATTTCGACCCAGTCATAAAACTGTGCGCTTTCTGGGAGTTGCGCCTCGGGAATTACCTATAAATTAGATGCACTGAACCATGTGCAGTGAGATTAATTATCACTGGAGTGGCTTGCACTTGGCTGCACATTGCCTTACCGAAATTATCTGCTGTGGGAACGATGTCTACAGTGACAGACTTTTCTAGAGTTTTCTTCAATTTGAGACAACAAGTCTAATGCTGTATCTTGGGAATTTTGTCGGAAGTCGGTTAGCGAATAACAAAAAACATCAAAATAAACAAACTACAGTTTGAATGAAAAATGAAAAGATTTTCGAGAACAAAAAAAATGAGAAAAGTCGGTAGACAAGGAGGAAGTGAGATATTAAGGTAGGGTGGAAAGAAAGAAAGAAAGAAAGAAAGAAAGAAAGAAAGAAAGAAAGAAAGAAAGAAAGAATAAATAAATACAGAAGAAAATACAAATTGATAAGGAGAGACAAATAAGAAAAAAAGGTAACAATTATGAAAGGCTTCATAGAAAGAAAGAAAAGAAGAAGAAGAAGAAGAAGAAGAAGAAGAAGAAGAAGAATGAATGAATGAATGAATGAATGAAATGCACAAGGGCAAAATAGCAAGAAAAAATGTAACATCTATGAATGGGTGCATAGAAAGAAAGAAAGAAAGAGAGAAAGAAAAACAAAGAAAGAAAGAATGAGACGAGAACAATAAAATATAACAGAAACCAACGAATGATGAAAAAATTGTGAAGGTTAAGAAGGAAGGAAGGAAGGAAGGAAGGAAGGAAGGAAGGAAACAATGATATTAGAATATGACGAAAACCAACTAATGACGAAAAAATTTTGCGGATGAAGAAAGAAAGAAAGAAAGAAAGAAAGAAAGAAAGAAAGAAAAAAAGAAACGATATTAAAAAAATGACACGGAAACCAACTAATGGTGAAAATTAGGGAAGGTGAAGAAAGAAAGAAAGAAAGAAAGAAAGAAAGAAAGAAAGAAAGAAAGAAAGAAAGAAAGAATGAGACGAGAACGACATTAAAATATAAGACAGAAACCAACGAATGATGAAAAAATTGGGAAGGTTAAGAAAGAAAGAAAGAAAGAAAGAAAAAAATAAAGAAAAAAGAAAGAAAGAAAGAAAGAAAAGAAGGAAGGAAGAAAGAAAGAAAAAAGAAAAAAAGAAAGAAAGAAAGAAAGAAAGGAAGGAAGGAAGGAAGGAAGGAAGAAAGAAATAAAGGAAGGAAGGAAGGAAGGAAGGAAGGAAGGAGACAACTATATTAGAATATGACGAAAACCAACGAATGACGAAAAACTTCAAAGTGTGAAGAAAAAAAAAGAGAGAGAAAGAAAGAGAAAAAGAAAAGAGAACGATATTAAAAAAAATGTCTACTATTAAGTAATGGGGACACTAAAAAAATAAGAATTGAAGAAGACAGACGATAACGATTGACATTGCTTTAACATTTAACTTGAAGCAAGAAGCCTCGAGAGGCGAGAACCGCGAAAGAAGAAACTTTTAGCATAATAGTTATGGCGGTGTCTAGCAATTTCAACTATACGATATCAAATCCTTGGAGCGCTAAAATTCATAAGTCGAGATGCCAAAGAAGAAACCATATCAGAACAATTACCCTAAAAATATTTATGGAAAAGTCATCTCCTGACCGAGTAAGACCATCTTTTGAGACCTGCAAAAAGTCCCGCAGTTCTTCCCACATTGCAGATATGTTTCCCCGCTTCAGCTTACCTAGGTCACAATATGACATCTTCGATGATGAGACATGTACAATATGCCATTAACGTGTGTTGATCATCCGGCTCACTCACGCGACATTTTCACGTCCAGAGAATGGTTCCAGCAGTTGATGGAACCGTTGCAGAGAATGATGGAAAAGTGTATTAAACTCGTGGAGATGTTACATTGAAGTGGGGAAACCATATAGTTTGGAATTGAAATAAATTATTTCTGACCCGTTACTTTTAAGACAGGCCTTGTATGTAAGTATATATGAACTGTTAACATAAAACGTATTTGACAAGTTACAACACAAAGAACTACTTGAACTGTCAGGAAAGCTTTGTTTATTCAAAAATGCTATTAAAATAACCCAGAAAGTATACTGGTGTCAAACCGCCTGTCTCCGAATAGAAAATAAATTCAGTAATACCCTCCCCGATAAAAAGAAAAATAGAAAAGAGGGTAAGAAAATGATGTGTCTTCTGTCTACACGTAATCAACATTTACAATGAGGACATTCTCAGAGATGAGTTTTTTTTTTTTTTACTGGTGTCCATATTCTTAATATAAGATTAGCTGATAACACGATGCTTATGGCAGGCACAGAGGGAAATTTACTGGACCTCCTAGACAAGGTAGATAAAGACAGCCAGAAGAATGGATTAACGTCAACTATAAGGAACACGCTGTATATTTATTTGCAAGAAGAGAAGCCCAAAATGTAAACTGCGAATTAGAGATTTTTTTTATCTGAATGTCTGGGATGAGGAGTTATCATTATTTACACTATTTACATGCGGACTATTATCCTCATCTTTGTTGTTATTATCACCTGATCGCCTTCTGTTTGAATTTCTGGGATGAGGATCATTATTTACATTTCCATTCGGACTTTATCTTTGTTGTTATTATCTGATTTCCATTTCGGGATTATTGTCCAGACTATTATCTTTTTGTTGTTATTATCACCTGATCGCCTTCTGTCTGAATTTCTGAGATGAGGAGTTATCATTATTTACACTATTTACATTCAGACATTATCCTCACTACTATCCTCATCGCCTTTGTTGTTATTATCAGGAGTCATGGTCAGATTCTTCGCCAGAATCCTTCTTTTGTTGAGGAGTTATCATTATTTACACTATTTTACTTTCGGACTATTGTCCTCATCTTTGTTGTTATTATCCCCTGATCGGATATTCTCAAGTTCTTCTCCTCATATATTTTGTTTTTATTGCTGGCCACAATCTTAATATAAGATATGCTCATGGCAGGCACGATGCTCATGGCAGGCACAGAGGGAAATCTACTGGACCTCCTAGACAAGGTAGAAGGAAGGACTAACTTCAACTGTAAGGAACAAGGCGTATATTTATCTGCTGGGTGGACAAACCATACAGTAAAATGGATACTGACTGGAAATGAGAAAGCAGTAGATTTCATTGCATTCCCTTACTCGCAAAAGCGTTGGCTGGCAAACAGTCTACCACAGAAATAACATGCAGCTTTCTGCTTTAAAAAAAATCAAATCTGCCTAAAGAGACATGATCACTTAAGCGGGTATCACGAGGGCTCAGGAATAGGACGATTTAAATAAGCTGTAAGGAACGTCCATTCCAGAAAGACTGTTATTTTATACGAAATAAATTCGGAATTTACCACATGTTTACCGTAATTTCTGAACTTCAGATATGTATAAACAGACACAGCGGGAAATAGTATGACATTTGCAAATCAGTATCTACGAGATGAATTATTTCCTGTCGTTGCATCAAATGTCTTGCGACAAAATCAGCTTAATTGACTTAATATATTCTATTACGTATTGCATATTTACATTTGGGAGTAATATGGAAAAACATAGCCATGTACATAATATTAGACAGATATTAGTTGATAACACAATAATACTCACACATACACACCGTAAAAAGAATCTCCATCTACATTAAAGCGAAGCAACCTGCAATCTACAAAAATTACATTTCAAACTAGCCTACAACACGTTACATTGCATCTAGACGTTGGTTCTTTTGTAATACTTCGGTCTATTACGTGGTATGACGTCAGAGGACCGGATCTTGAACTTACGATCAGCGTCTGCTATTCTGTGACCATTAACGTCGCATAGCAATCTTCTATGTTAAAATAACAAAATATCATCTTTGACGGTGGATATATTTGTTTCATGTCTGTATAAGCACTCTGAAGATGGCTTATGTGAGCCGAAGTGTTAGGACCAACTCAATTAAAATGTATACAAATGTTATCCAATTTTTGTCATTATTTTCACCAGAAATTAAACATTAGAACGGCTCATGGTGGTCAGACATAATAGACATTTATTGTCTGCTACATTTAATAAATATATATATATATATATATATATATATGTGTGTGTAAGCAAACATATGGATATAGATCCGACAGTATGAAGAAAAATATATACGGAAAAAAACAAACAAAAATCCTTATATACAGTTATGCTGTTTTAATGTTAATATGTCAACGTCGGACGTTTCGGTCTAATAAACCATCTTCAGGACATATTCATAATTATGTGCTTATAATGTTATAATTTATGAATATGTCCTGAAGATGCTTTATTAGACCGAAATGTCCGACGTTGACATATTAACATTAAAACAGCATAATTGTATATATATTTTTTCCGTTTGTTTTTTCCGTATATATTTTTATATATATATATATATATATATATATATATATATATATATATATATATATATATATATATATATGTATATATATATATAAATTATATATATATATATATATATATATATATAAATATATATTTATTTTCAAACATAAATATAGCCTCTTTGTTGTCTGTTGTCTTAAGAGATAATGCTGAATGTAGATAGTAGAATATTCAACACCATCACTTGATAAGACACCAGAGGTTTTGAAACAAAATGGCTATATTTGAAGTGATTTTAAAACATATTTATGTTATAATTTTTAAATAAATAATTATATTAGCTCTACTCTGTACTGAGCAATATTTTAAGAATAGTAATTGTTGGTCATTGGAATTTATTCCGTATACATCAATCATATACTTGTATATATATATATATATATATATATATATATATATATATATATTATTTATTTTATTACTTTCACTCTGGCGGTGTGAAAAATTCCCCGATAATATAATTTGTAAATAAAAAAATCTTAAACAAACCGATATCAGCGAACAAAGATTAAAAAAAAAATAAGACTAAATCATTGCGTACAGCTTGAAAATAAATAACCAACATTTTTACATCTTTTTTTTATTTGTCTTGTATATATATATATATATATATATATATATATATATATATATATATATATTATTATTATTATTATTATTATTATTATTAAATATAAATATGCAATGAATATCTGTTAAGTCTGATCATAAGCCATTCTAATCTTGAGCATAAAATCTGCGTTTGATATACCTCAACAGTTAACGTAGCATAGTAATCTTCTATGTCAAAATAATATCATTTTTATGGTGGATATTTTACTTGTATGTCTGCATACCCACTCTGAGGATGGCTTATTTGAGCAGAATGGTTAGGACCAACTTAATAACAAAATACCCAACTGTTGGACAATTTTGTCTTTACTTTCACCAGAAATTAAAGCAAAGTTTCACACATTAGAACAGTTCATGATCAGGCATAGCAGACATTCACTGCCTGTTATATTTAATAATATATATATATATATATATATATATATATATATATATATATATATATATATATATATATATATATATGTCTCTGTGTGAAAAAACAAAATACTGGTAAAACCAAACAAAAGCCGGCCAAGTGACTGAAGAAAAAAAAAAATGAAGAAAAAACAATAAACAAAGAAATGGAAAATTGAAAGGAATTGTAAAAGACTTTTTATGTTTATATATTCTTTATATATATATATATATATATATATATATATGAATGAGTGTGTGTGTGTGTGTGTGCAAACATAGAAAATAGGAAATAACTCGTTAGGCAAATTAGGTAAATAATCCGAAGTTCTTTAGTATTTTTGTTTGTATTTTTACAAAAAACAGTGCTCAATACAAAAAGTAGAGCCTATATATATATATATATATATATATATATATATATATATATATATATATATATATATATTAGTAGTAGTAGTAGTAGTAGTAGTAGTAATCTTATCAGTATAAGAAATTATAATCGTTCGAAAAACTTCAGTGTTTTGATTTGCAAATAATCAAACCAAGACCAAACGGAAAAAAAGGTACAAAAAAAAAGAAAGAACCCGGAACATGTACGTCAGCCGAAAATAATCGTCTAGCCTCCAAGTTCAAAGAAAAAACCCCGATACGAGTAAGCCAAATAGCTAAATAAAGTGCTCAATATGTTAAGTAGAGCAGACCTAATTAAACCAAAAGAGCCAGACAAACCTACCAAGGTTTCACCTAAGCAGATCGTCAAGGAAGGCTTGCCAAAAAAAAAAAATAACAAAAGAACGGAGTATTTATAACCTAGATACGCTATAAATACTCCTTTTTAGCCCACCTACTCTTACGATCTTCTTAGGTGAAACCTTGGTAGGTTTGTCTGGCTCTTTAGTTTTAATTAGGTCTGCTCTACTTTTTTATGAAGCACTTTTAAGTTAGTTGATTACTCGTATCGGTTTTTTTTTTATTTTGGGCTTTGGACCTGTATGCTGTACAATTATTTTCGACAGACGTTCATGTTCATAGCTCTTAAAACATTTTTTTTCCTTCGAGATTGATTTGACCATTGGCAATCAAGAAACGAAAGGTTTTCCGAGACGAGTATAGTTATCTATACATACATATAATATATATATATATAGTTGTATATTTATGCAGCAATCCTTCGTTTATGCATGTTTCATTTAAAACGATACGGTTAAGCTATTTATTTAAATTTATTTAAGTTTTGTTTTGAGGACAAAGAGTGTATAAAAACTGTCTTTTATAGTTCCGAGCGCTTTCGCCCAAACCTTGAGTCATTATGCAGGATGATTTAATTCTTCAGCTTAATTGAGTGTGTGCATTATATGCATGTTTTAGTGCGTCGTAGAGCTGTTTCGGAAATTAAAAACAGCTATCTCTCTGTCTCTCTGCCTGTCTCTCTCTCTACATATATATATATATATATATATATATATATACATATATTTAAAAATTCACATCATAAATATAAATTTATATATATATATATATATATATATATATATATATATATATTTTTAAAAAATTACAAATTATACCCCCAAAACGATTGCGGTTTCTCTCTTCAATTTAATATATATATATATATATATATATATATATATATATATATATATATAATCAATTTTTCTTCTCTTGATGATGGCCATATTGATCGAGATAGTTCGATGAACATGAAAAAAAAAAAATCAGTTTGTCTGAAATTTTAATTTTAACAATTTTTATTGCTGAAGACATATATATATATATATATATATATATATATATATATATATATATATATATATATATATGTATGTATGTATATATATATGTGATTGTGTGTATTTGTGTGTAAGATTTTTGCTTTTTTTGTTTACTTTTTCTAGCCTCAAGCGTAGAAAATATATAAAAAAGGACAAAACATTGGCCGTTCACCGTCTGATAGACTTGGATCTAACCCACGAGGAACCGATCAAAAATCGATCGATGACCTACCCGATGCTTGATGAACTTGCGTCGATATTTGGGCTCACGCCAGGCGTTGTGAGGCAGACCAAGGCGTGTCCATGTTACACCTCCACCAGAGGCAGTTTGCGCGTCCGTATCTGGTTCCTCTGCGGCGACCAATGAACGACTTACCGGCATCTCATTAACGTCTAAAATTGGGCGGTCGCGTGAATTGTTGTCGTGTACTCTGTGGGATTATCGGGCATTTACTTTATATATATATATATATATTTGACACTAACATTGTTAAAGAAGTAAATGAATGAAAAGAAAGTAAAGACTTCACTATTTGCGAGAATTGGGCCTATATGAGTAATATTCTCATGGTGTCTATGCAGATACACTGACAGATAAGAATATTGTATTTGTGCAATCTCTTTTATAATGCGAAAAAACAATGGAAGGTTATATCGGTCACGCAGATGGACCTCAACTCGTTGGAAATTATTAATTAGAGACATTATAGATCAAGTAGCGACGAGGACTCAGGTTTACTTTAATTACGCACTCGTTTAGGTTGTTTGGGATGTTACTATATGTATATGTAACAATATATTATATCGTGTTATCTATCTACCTATCTCAGTCAATCTATCTATCTATCTCAGTCTCTTCATCTATCTATCTATCTATCTATCTATCTATCTATATATATATATATATATATATATATCAGTCTCTTCATCTACCAATCTATCTATGTATTTATCTACCGATATATCTATCTATCTCAGTCTCTTCATCTATCTCTCTATCTACTTATCTACCGATATATCTATCTAACTATCTCAGTCTCTTCTTCTATCTATCTATCTATCTATCTATCTATCTATCTATATATATATATATATATATATCAGTCTTTGTACCTATCTGTCTATCCCACTGTAGAGGACTGTGTGGTTTTGTGTGGTGTTATATGAGGGACTCGTGCTATTTATTTCTGCTAGAAGTTCCAACTGAAAGAAATTGGGGGACGTTCAACTGAAGATGTAACGAAGACAAACAAGTCCGATACATACATATATATATATATATATATATATATATATATATATATATAAAATGTGTGTGTGTGTGTGTGTGTGTGTGTGTGTGTGTGTGTGCACAAATATATGTATTAATCAATTTTGCAATGGACATAGACATTAACATTTGTGTGTGTGTGTGTGTGTGCGTGAAAATTTGATTCTGTTCTTTGCTGTATGTTCTTACGTACGTGTATGT
>CAHIKZ030001087.1:0-12500 GCA_903632075.3 Acanthosepion pharaonis | reverse complement strand
ACGAAACATGCACACTCATGTATAGAGGGAAAAAGGAGCGGAATACAAGCCAGCAAATACCATCCCTACAGTCAAACATGGGGGTGGAAATATTATGATGTGGGGTTGTTTTTCCTCAAATGGAGTAGGAAAAATGAAAATCATCGAAAGAACAATGAATGCTGCAAAATACACTAAAATTTTGTCAACTCAACTCTTGAATAGTGCCACATCTTTGGAACATAGTCGTGATCTTGTATTTCAGCAAGACAATGAACCGAAGCATACTGCTAAAACATCTAAGGATTGCTTTAATAATGATGACATTAATGTCCTGGAATGGCCAAGACAGTCACCGGATTTAAATCCAATCGATAATTTGTGGAAACTTTTGAAGTTACGATTTCATAAAAGAAATCCATCGAATTTAAACAAATTGAAGAAAATTTGTGAAGAAGAATGGGTCAAAATACCAACAAGTACCTGCAAGAAACTAGTTGAAGACTACGGGAAACAACTGGAGGCTGTGAAGCAGAACAGAGGCTACTGTACTAAATATTAGTAAAGTGGGTTAAATACTTTTGCATATGGGTTATTTTATTTATTGTTAATAAATGTTTCTCAAAACAGTGGTTTTAAATTTTCCTTCTATGTTTTGATCGACAATGTTCGTTTAAATATTTCCTATAAGTTTCGTTAAAATTGATCTGTTATTTTTTGAGATATGTAAGAAAAAACAATATGTTAAATACTTTTTGCTACCCACTGTAAATATATATATATATATATATATATATATATATATATATATATATATATATATATATATATATATATATATATATATATATATATATATATATATATATATATATATATATATATATATATATATATATATATATATATATATATACATATATATATATATATATGTATATATATATATGTATGTATATATATATATATATATTCGTGCCCCAAAACACCTTTTAATATACACTTTTCTCTCGTTGGAACTACTATAACCTCTTCCTTGTCATTTCAAATGTTGAGAATTGTTTCAGCTTAAAATTGCAGTTGTGCAATTAATTAATGTATATATATATATATATATATATATATATATATATATATATATATATATATATATATATATATATGTATGTATGTATGTATGCATTTGAATATATTAAGAATAGATACGTAAATTCTATATGCCAAGAACAAAAGTAAAGTAATATATCACAAAGTGAAAAGGATATTGTCTGATGGATTTCATTTTTGAGGACTTCAGCAGACTTAATTTATTTTTACGTTAATACGACTACACACGCGGAAAATTTTAAATTTTATTGTATACTTGTGTGTGTGTGTGTGTGTGTGTGTGTGTGTGTGTGTGTGTGTGTGTGTGTGTGTTCCAATAACTTGGACCGATTTTAAATGTGAAAGATTAACAATCAACCAAAGATAAATGTGAAAGATTAACCAAAGATAAATGTGAAAGATTAACAATCAACCAAAGTGTTAAAATTTCAAGAGTGCAACTGGAAAATCTTTCGTAAGTTCAAACAAACTGGGTCGGTGGTAGATGCGAAAACATCATGGCGTGCTCGTTTACGACGTTCAGCTGAAAACATTGTTGCCGTTTACGAGAATGTGATCGAAAATCCAGGCACCTCTATTCGTCATAGCGACACAAGAACTGAATCGGTTCCGCAACAACTTTACATCGTTTCCAATTGCACTGTCGGATGCTCGATTACGTTGACCAAAAAATCGCGAAATGCATTTCTGTTTGAACATTTATTTTCATCATGGGCTTTGATAACTTTAACACGTTGTTTGAGGATAATCTTTCGATGGTTGAAATTGCCAAAGACTGAAGTTGTTAAATCTGAAATAAAATATAAAAAAATTCATTAGACTCTTAAACTTAATCCCCATTTAAAATCGGTCCAATTATTGGAACACCCTTCATATATATATATATATATATATATATATATATATATATTGTCGGAAAAAAAAACTTTCGACACAGTAAAGTAGGGAAAACCCAGAAGAGAGCAGCGACAGCCTGGTAAGGGTTGCAAAAGGAATCCTCCTCTTGCGACCTGCTCCAACTAGGTCGAGTAACAGAGAAGAAAAAAGAAATAATCCTTCAGCACGACAAATAACCAGTCACGTGTCGGCTGATAGAGAAAATAGGTCAATCAGAATACAGAGGAGGGTTTTTATAAGGAGGCTAACTGCTTCCCAAAATCCTCCTCCGACCAAGACCATAAATATCAGTTGGTCATTTGGTTCCAGTTTAGCTGGACACAATTCCCCCGAGGCTGAAGCAACCCGTCCGTAAGTAACCCCTTCTCTCTTCCTCTTTCCTTTTCTTCACAATATATATATATTAAACATTTTTTATGTTCATACGTTTTTTATAGGTACAAATATTTAAGTAAATGCTCTGTTTTATAATACACTGTATGTGTGACGTCATTTGTTTACATTTGGATACGCATCGAGTAGATATGAATATAGGAGAAATACCATGGAGAATATAGTTTAAAATCAGTAAAATCGGCCTTGCTGACCGAACTATCCTCTGTAGCCCAATCGATTAAGTTACGTCAGGCTAAATGACGTTTCTTTATAGGATACAGGTTTGATTCCTGTCGGAGGGCCCATATTTTCTATGAAAATTTCTTCGACATTCAGGCTGGTAAATGTTATTAATACTATTTATTACAAACAGAGGATTCACATAAATATTTTTATCTATGAAAAGAACGCGTTTATATATATATATATATATATATATATATATATATATATATATATATATATATATATATATATATATATATATGCCTTTTAATTTAGTTCCTTTTTCTTTTTGTTCATGTTTTTCGCTTTGTTACTAAGTATCCCACATTCTGAAAATATATGTTCTGCTAAGAATGTCGAAATGCCATCAGAACCTTGACACACTATTTTCTTTGTTTACAACGAAATTTTCTTGTTACTTGATAGTTTACTTAGCTTTTGGAAGGTATCTTTCTCTATTGCAATGTACTTTCGCGTTCCAATGTCTTACTTTCCTTCCTCTTTTATAACACTGCCCCGATATTTATTTTTTGGCTATTTTTTGATTTGACATCCCCAATATGTAATTTGCATGTTGGGCTGCACCTTTTACTCATAACCATATATTCGATTTTTCTGCAATTAATATTTCTCCTCTCTTCTGCTTTCCTTCACTAGCTTCAAGGACTGTGTCCGATTCCATAGATTAAAAGAATCAATGGATGTATAGCGTCTGGAATTGGCCTACCGGTAGGGTGTCTTTTTCAATCAAGATAACGCAATATCTCATATCCATATCTCGGCCTGACTGAAATATATGTTGGCTTGTATTACCTGCCCTACATGCTGCATTTACATTGTCTTGCACCTTCAGATTATTACATATTCTGATTCATACAAAATTCTCTTACTCTGAAGATCTTTGATATTCTGGAAAGGAAGAAATCGTGATAATATCTCAAAGAAAGCAAAAATTAATTGGAAAAAAAGGCCAAGTATGTAATGGAATAATCCTAAGAACAAATTTCGATATAGTGTCCTCAACGTTTAGTTAAAAATTCTATTTTTCGATCAAATACTGTGGATTCGGGCTTAGTAGAAATGACGGTCTGCGATAAAATTATAGCCTAAGCCAAAGACTGGGGCTAAAAATTTTCGAAGACTGAATCATCCTTGCATATAATATATATAACAATGCTTTGAAGTATTGTAATTCACCATGTATAATACGCAATTTTTCTAAAAAAAATAATGAGCAAAATTAGGGGCGCGTATTATGCACAGCTAAAAAAACACCTTTAAAAAATTGCCTTTTCATAGGTCGATTTCAGTTGCGAAATGATACTCAAAAATAAAGGACAATTTGACATTAACATTCGGCGATTGCGACCCCATTAGGATGTCAAATACAATCATATATATACATAACAATACTTACAAATGTAAAATAAACTAAGAATTATCATAAAACTAAATTAGAATAATATTATTCTATGTTTGAAACCATTTTTTAAAACAAGATTAGGAAACACTGACCGTAATGAAATTGGAGAGGTACGATTTATAGATTTTGATTACCAAACAAGGGTTGCGTATTATGCGTGAGTAGAAGCATTTTACCACTCTTTTAGCACAGTTTTAGGTGTGTGTATTTATGGTTGAAATCGTATTTTACATGGAAAATTACGATATCTTAGACGTAAATTCTAAAAGAACAAAATATTATAAATTCACTTCCATATGTTTGGGTTTATATTAAAATTGTAATAATTGCTACGGGCCTGTAAGAAGTACAAAATACTAGCGGCGTTAAGGGAAAACACCCCGTTTTATTGCTGCCCGAAGGTTTAAAGTGTGTCCTCTTTTGTTCTTACATAATAAAACCTTTTGTTTGACGCGCATTGTTCTTTTTAGATGTGTAAATGCAAAATGCTTGTGTCATTGTTACTTACTCGATTTAAATGCAAAGTGGCCTCTTTGTAGTCGCCAATTCAACGAGAAATTCTCCGGGGGAGTGCAAATTTAAGAACATTCTGACCAGCGTCAGACACTCGGGAATGGCCAATGAGTTTGCCATAAGTACAGCTTTTCAATTCAGAAACAGGCACTTAGTCGAAATTCTCCATTTAAAACATGCTTAATCGTAACACGACACATGGTCTGAATTAAATTTTTGCTCGTTCCTTCTGGAAAAATGCATTCCCCTAAAACTGCCTGCCAACGACAGGAACACTTTACGTCATCTGTCTGTAGTGTGGCGTGGTTATCGTAAGATTAGCTGAGCTTCGCACGACAAGGTCAATTAAAGTGTTACTCCGAGGACGATCGATTTTTCTCGGTATGTATTTTCTTCGAAAGATCAGCGTAGCTATAATTCTCCTGCTGTTGTTGAAAAAAAATAATCAATTTTTTTACAACATAAAAGAATAAAATAAAATGATCAAAGAGAAACAATAACATTAGAAACAGAATCGTAAAATCTAAATTCTTTAATAATGTAAGTGGAAGGCATTAAATGCCAAGTGATTTTGATCTTTGAACGCGCGGTTCAATGTGACTTTTTTTTTTCCTGCCTGATGGTTTCAATAAAATTCCTAGCAAAAGTAGGATTTGTTTGTTCAGAATTTGCTTTAAAGATTTACGCGCTACAAAAATGAGAGCGTGCACCGGAATTGCTACGATGAAGAGAGCGCGCTCCGGAATTGTTACGAAGAAAAGAGCGCGATCCGGAATTGCCCTAAGATGAAAGCGCGCGCTGGAATTGCTCCGAAGAAGAGGGCACGCTCCTGAATTGCCACAAAGATGAGAGCGCGCTCTGGAATTGCTACGAAGAAGAGAGCGCGTCACCGGAATTGCTATAAAGATGAGAGCTTGCGCCAGAATGGCTACGAAGAAGAGAGCGCACTCCGGAATTGCTACGATTGTGGAGAGCGCGCTCCAAAATTGCCCCGAAGATGAGAGCGCGCTCCGGAATTGCTACAAAGAAAAGAGAGCACTCCGGAATTGCACAAAGATGTGAGCGCGCGATGGAATTGCTACGAAGAAGAGAGCGTGCTCCTGAATTGCCACAGAGATAAGAGCGCACTCTGGAATTGCTAAAAAGATGAAAGCGCGCACTGAAATTACTACGAAGAAGACAGCGCGCTCCAGAATTGCTATAAAGACCAGAGCTCCCGCCAGAATAGCTACGAAGAAGAGAGCGTACTCTGAAATTGCTACTAAAAATAGATATATTATGTTATATATATATTATATATATATATATATTATATATATATAATTTATTTATAAGCTATGTTTCAATATCAGTATATAGTATAAATTAGATCAATTTATCACTAGCAGCATGGCCCGTCGTTGCCCGTGCTTGATTCAAAAATCGTACGACTCATACAGCAATCGCTATCACTTGATCTAAAATATTTTTGCCCTTCCTTGCCTTTAAAGGAGTGTCCTTTGACGTGTTGATGTTACTATATGCCTTACTTCTTGCCTATCTCACACTGCGAATTTTTTCTAAGCTCTATACTAAACATTAAATCTGTTACGAGAAAAGAACTAAACAAAATGAACACAAAAAGGATCAGCTTTAAAAAAAAGACTCGTAACTGGAAAAACCGAATGAAAAAAGAATGTTAACAACAAATACTTCTTCACACTCAACCCAGTTCTGCGGAATCAGAATCAACGTTGAGTTTAAGCAAGTGAATGAGCCAATTAAAGTAAAGTTCCATGCAGATTTAAATTTTTCCCACTTGTGAAGAATGCAGCTATCGATTTGTTTTGCAAGCTAGCGTGCTAGTTAACATTCGTGTCAGTCAGCTGTTGGCTCTCACGCTGGCCAATAGAATCTTCTTGCCTATTCGTGGCAGCCAGCTATTTGCTTTCACTCTGGCCAGTTGAAAATGGCCGCAAACTACATGAAAAGCGCGGTAGAAGCCTGAAAAAATCGATTATTTCCACTATCGATGGGAGTTGGGAAATGCAAAGTCGGTCTTGGCCTTCCCACTAACTTGTAGCATGTGCATGTAAATTTTGGTGTTATTCCGTCGAAAATTGCGGCCGTGCATTCGTTATAAACACACACATACATCCTGCCTTTTATAGAAAGAAATAAGTGTTATCGTTAATAGCATAGGTTATAAGATCGAGGATCAACATCTATATTTAATTTACGTTGATTTTAGTTTGGGCGCCTCGAGGTGGTGTAATGGTTAGCAAGCTTGTCTCGCTAGAACAATTACGAATGTGTAGTGAGTTCGTTCCTCACTGGGTGCCCCTTACTTTCGGCCTTGTGCCACACCCAAGCTAGCTAGATCACGAGCAAGCATAGCTAGCTAGTTATGAGTTGAGTGATATAGATATGACAATATGACAACATATACAAGAAGAGACAGGGGTACCTCGGCATGGTTAGCAAGCTTGTCCCGCTGAAACAGTTACGACTGAATAGTGAGTTCGATCCTCATTGGGTGTCCCATAATTTCGGCCTTGTGCCACATCTAAGCTACGCTTAGAAAATCAATATATCCAGGAAGAGACAGAGACACCTTCAGAAACATGGTCAGATATGAAGTGACTGTGTTAGATAGATATATGGATAGATAGATAGATAGATAGATAGATAATATCACTTTATTGTATCAAGATATTTAACATCCCCTTATGCAAAATATTTATAAGAGCAATTGCGTGCCATGTCATTATGACCAGCATCCTACAGTATTCCCTTGAGGCTATCATGCGTATGGATACAATACTGGATTTTTTTTGCACTTATTTTCATCGCGGACCAGGAGCGTGATTCGTTCGGGAGAAAACGTGCTACTCGAGATGACTTATAAAAGAATGCAATGCCCCAGCACTTGTCATCTCACACACACATTCATTCTCTCTCTCTCTCTTTCTCCCTCTCCCTCACTTTCTCCCACTCTCTCATTCTCTCTATCTTTCTCTCTCTCCTTGCGTCCATCTTTTTATCTTTCTCCTTAACTCTATATTTTCATATGCATTTATTTATTGATATACATCTACATAATCACGTTTTCGTTTATATGACTGGCTATCTATCTATCTATCTATCTATCTATCTATCTATATATATATATATATATATATATATATATATATATATATATGCATTTGTTTATTCAGATATACATGTACATAATCACGTTTTTATATGACTCATTAACTATCTATTCTATCTATAGATACACACACACACACACACACACACACACACATATATATATATATATATACGCATATATATATATATATATATATATATATATGCATTTATTTATTCTGATATACATCTACATAATCACGTTTTCGTTTATATGACTGACTGGCTATTCATCTATCTATCTATCTATCTATCTATCTATATATATATATATATATATATATATATATATATATATATATATATATATATATATATATATATATATATATATATATATATATGCATTTGTTTATTCAGATACACATGTACATAATCACGTTTTTATATGACTGGCAACTATCTATTCTATCTATAGATACACACACACACACACACACACATATATATATATATATATATATATATATATATATATATATATATATATATATATATATATATATATATATATATGCATTTGTTTATTCAGATATACATGTACATAATCACGTTTTTCGTTTATATGACATAATCACGTTTTCGTTTATATCTATCTATCTATCTATCTATCTATCTATATATATATATATATATATATATATATATATATATATATATATATATATATATATATATATATATACATTTGTTTATTCAGATATACATGTACATAATCACGTTTTTATATGACTGGCTAACTATCTATTCTATCTATATATATATATATATATATATATATATATATATATATATATATATATATATATATATATATATATATATATATGCATTTATTTATTCAGATATACATCTACATAATCATGTTTTTGTTTATATGACTGGCTATCTATCTATCTATCTATCTATCTATATATATATATATATATATATATATATATATATATATATATATATATATATATATATATATATATAGATATATATATATATATATATATATATATATATATATATATATATATGCATTTGTTTATTCAGATACATGTACATAATCACGTTTTCATATGACTGGCTAACTATCTATTCTATCTATAGATATATATATATATATATATATATATATATATATATATATATATATATATATATATATATATATATATATATATATATATATATATATATATATATATGCATTTATTTATTCAGATATACATCTACATAATCATGTTTTTGTTTATCTATCTATCTATCTATCTATCTATCTATCTCTCTCTCTCTCTCTCTCTATATATATATATATATATATATATATATATATATCAGTCCATTCGTATCTATCTATCTGTCTATCTCTCTCTCTCTATCCCTATATATATATATATATATATATATATATATATATATATATATATATATATATATATATCAGTCCATTCGTATCTATCTATCTATCTATCTATCATTTTTGATTTAAGACAACCAAAAGTGTTTCCTTTTCCTTTAAAAAGTAAAATTGAATCTCCAAATACACTTGAATGATCTTATTGCATTATGTTTATTTAATAACTCCATATTTATAAGATCCATTTATCTATGTAAAGCTTTTATTATCTGCCTATGTACACACACACACACACACACACACACATATATATATATATATATATATATATATATATATATTACAATATATCTTAATTCGTATATATAAATTTCAATCTGTTACATCTATGTTTATACTTATATAAACAGATTATCTAAAACAGTTCTTATATCTTCGTATCACTCTCTCTCTTTCTCTCTCTCTCTATATATATATATATTTATATATATAATTATTTATTTGCAAATTATAAAAAAAATATGTCATAAAATCACTATAAAAATAGCCATTTTGTTTCAACACCTCTGGTGTCTTATCAAGTGATGATGTTGAAACAAAATGGCTATCTTTATAGAGATTTTATAACATATTTTTTGTTATAATTTTCAAAAAATAATTATATCTGCCTCTACTCTGTATTGACCACTCTTTTTAAGAATAGTAATTGTTGGTTAGTGGAATTTATTCCGTATACACCAATCATATACTTTGTATATATATATATATATATATATATATATATATATATATATATATATATATATATATATATATACGATTGATTGTGTATATATATATATATATATATATTCGAGGATACTAGGGTGGCTAGCCAATGCCTATTGCAAACTCTAGCCCAGGCTAATTTATGTTTGTTCAACACGTACAGATACTACAGCTATGCTGAGCAGACCTTAGTTACACTTTCTGGGAGAGAGCATGTTATCTAGAATGATCAACCATCCGAACAACATTATCACACCCAAACCCTCGGTCACGATGACTTGTGACTTCATTTGTGTCAAACTAGGGTGTGGTTTTCAGACACTTTCCAAAGCTGCCGCACACTGGGATCGTCCCCACTCCAGACCGATGACATTAGGATGTCTTCTTCCTGACAAATCGGCCGTGGTGAGATTCGAACCCGTGTCTAAAGGTCAGAAAACGAACGATCTAAGTACTCAGACACACGCTCTTTATATATATATATATATATATATATATATATATATATATATATATATATATATATATATATATATATATATATATATATATATATAAGCAAATATATGGATATAGATCTGACAGTATGAAGAAAAATAGAAAAAAAAAAACAGCATAATTGCATGTTAAAATTTTTGTTTGTTTTTTTTATTATATTTTTCTTCATATATATATATATATATATATATATATATATATATATATATAATGATGATCAGTACGTATAATTAGAAGGTGGATTTAAATCCAAAGTGAGCTCAATGTAAGAACAGAGCAATATTATAATAATATTGATTATTAATTTATGTAATTTTGGTCTGAATAGTTGGATAGTAATAGCCTGTGAAATAAATTATCACCACATGATGGATTTTTAAGGATACCTCATTCCTTATATATATATATATATATATATATATATATATATATATATATATGTGTGTGTGTGTGTGTGTATAAGTGCGCAGGTATGCAGAAAATAGAGAAGAACACGTTGGGTGCATAATCCTGAGTTCCTTAGTATTTTTGTTTTTATTTTTCAGAAGACAGTGCTCCATACAGAAGTAGAGCTTATATTATATTTTTTGTTTAAAAATATGATTCCTTCGCTACATAAGAGTTCTCATGTTTCAAAAACGAGAGACGAAACCATCCAAATAATTATTAAAATTAAGTTGAATTGGGGTGTTTAGTCCCGTTTCATCCTAAAATCCCGCTTGAAGAATTACTGGGTTTTAAAGACACAGCTAAAATCATAATTCACGTAATTTTAAAAGTTACTTCAAAATTCGCTTGAGGATGAAATGGAACTACTGTCTTTAATTTAATTAAAAATTAAATTCGGGGCTTTTAGCTTCAATTTTTGAAACATGGTTAGAACTGTGTAGCGAAAAAACTATATTTTAAATCAATTAATTTATAATGTTAATGCTCTGTAAAATTAAATTGAGCACTATTTTGTAAAAATAAAAATATCTATAAGAACACCGGATTATATATCTTACTGTTCTTTTATTTATTTTATATATATCTATCTATCTATCTATCTATCTATCTATCTATCTATATATATATATATATATATGTGTGTGTGTGTGTGAAAAGTGTGTATATAAATATAAAAATATATATATATATATATATAATTATTTATATATTATATACGAGGTATTTATTAGAAAGCGCTCAATATCAGAGATAGAGCTAACATATTTGGTTGGATAGATGTGAGTTTGTGAGCCTGGGTTTCACGCTTTAGCGATCGTCAGACAAACCCTGACTATCGCTAAAGCGTGAAACCCAGGCTCAGAAACTCACATCTATCCAACCCCCCCCCCACATATATATATATATCTATAACCAACGAAACACCACCAGGAAACTAGTTACTCCAAGATTGACAATTTCTCTGAGTGATTCTCTGTGTAACGATATTGGCCTTGTCTCTTTGTAATGTTTTATTAGTTTCTGTTTATTTTTGTGTTGGATGACTTTCATTTGTTAATCAATTTTTCCGCGCATTTGACTTGTTGAATTCTACTATCGCTTCCAAACGGGCGCTATAGGTTCGATCTGCAACGAACGAACTCTATCGGTTGGCTATCTAAATCTTCAAATTCTCCAATCGATTACTGTAACACCTACTAAAAAAGGCGAGGAGAGTTGCTACATACTCGCATAATTACGTCAGTTCCTCGCAACATTAAAATGACAGAGCTCTTCCAGAGCAACGGTTGAAAGATACTGAATGTTAATTTATGATTTCATAGGTATCATTTTCAGCAAACGGTCTGCCTGGGCTGATGGACTAAAACATCTAATCCACAAAAGTATTGTATCATCTAGTACAAAAGGTTCCCAACTTTGCCACATCTTCGCATAAATACGTATACTATTTGCAGCAATAAAACGCCATGCTGTCTATATGTGAATATAATTCAAGCGACGGAATGAAGCCTCCATTACAAGAATAACAGTATTTTGCCTGCTAAAATGTTAGTACGTAATTATATGCATATACATTAAAGATAGATAAAATGCGTTATTTCAAAGTGAGGCTTCTCTGGTGTGGATTTTGACGGCATTGCTGTTCTGACATGTCCAGCTAGTTGTTTTGTTTCTTTTCATATAAATTGATCTGTTTTGGGAGACTCAGAAACGAAATCTTCAAAGAATCACTGTGATTAATCA
>CAHIKZ030001086.1:685000-808497 GCA_903632075.3 Acanthosepion pharaonis | reverse complement strand
ACGTGGACGTAGTTTGTCGTCTTACCCTGGACGCGGATGTAGTTTATCGTCATATCCAAGACGGATTGGCTACCAGATTTTCTATGTGTAAATGTAAAATCTAATATCCAGAGCCTTTCCTCTTAAGGCAACATCTTCATTTTTTACAAAAGATTCCAGATTTTTGTGAGTTGCCAACTCCCATTTATTTACAATCTTCAGGTTTTCGCAAAATTTAATTTTTATTACTTATGTTCAGATTATACAAAAAAAATAATTAAAAAAGCCAAGAGGAAAATGTAAAAATAGTCCAAATAAATTCTGCTACATATGTGGCTCTCTAACGTTTAAAAAGAATAAAAAAATATTACCCTTCTTGTTAAAAAAATTATATAATTTATATTTTGAATCAAACTCGGCGACCAAGAAAAATCATGGGCAATACATATCTGCTGCACAACATGCTTTAATGTGGTCTTAAAATTATCAAAAGGAAAACTGAATAACCTTCCATTTGAATAAGGTCTGGCATTAAACCCTAAGATCACGCCACTGACTGTTACTTTTGCTTAATAGACATACAAAGTATATTTTGTTTCTATTATACCAAAACACTATTTTTATTATTTCATGCACATTAGATTAGACTATACTTATGTTTAATGTATATTCAACATATTTTCAGGTATAACAATGAAGAATGCTTCATTTGTAATAACCAGCGGAATCTGCCTCAAACAATGTCAGATTTTCCGGTAATGTGATCAGCCTGTGAGCTTTTGATCAGGAGTCAGAAGACGTGGCACCTATCGAGCAGAAACCTTCGTCATGCCAAGTTCATTGTTCAGAATATTCTTAACTCTCTATGACAGGATGTGCTAATTCACCGGTGATGGCAGTTACAGAACGTCTAGACATTGAGTCATCTTCAAGACTCTCCCTTCCCTCTTAAATTTAGCTGCCCACTTTTGACCTGTTGGTAAAGCTGTGGCGTCATCCTCAATGTAGCAACCATGACAGCATGAATGTCCTTGGAGGCTAAACCCTTTTCGTGCATGCACTTGATAACATCACGAGGTCGCTTTCGGTCACCGAAATCGAACGTAAACAGATGCCGACACTCTGCAAGGTGTGGACCGTGCATTGGTAGTCATAGTATCGTACACGTTTGTTTTCTTGTCCGGTGGCCGGCAAGCCAAATATGGGGAAGTTTCGCTGTTTCAATCTGTTTCACATCCTTTGATGGCCCAGTGGATATAAACATGTTTTTTAAGTAATCCAGTGACTTCACCCAAAGAGTTGTGAGTTCAATACCTGGTCATAACAGACATGAACAAAACTTGGAAAGTTAATTTAGTAAAGGGAAATAACTCAAACTGGAGAGAAAGGCATGTCAGGTGGAACTAGAACAATCTACCCCGGTGGACTAAATAAATGATTCGATTCGAAATTCCAACGTATATAACCTGAAGAAGGCCGGGGGGGGGCGTACAACGAATATAACAATAAAGATGGGGACAACAGTCCGAACAATGTAAATAGTGTAAAAAAGAAAAGAAAAAAAGAGAGAAATTTACCTAATGTCTTAGCATCGTAGTATTAAGAATTTATCTCTTTTCGGATCAGAATTACAAGCAAATATTTTTCCTTATCAGGGAAATAACACCGACTCGGAAAAAAAATTCAAAGTTAATGACTTTTAAACAAATTCTTTCGGGATTCAACTCTCTCTGATCCCCTTATCAACTTTATTTTATATATTTGATGTAATTTTAATTCTCCATTTCTTTTCCCTCATTTTCCTCCTAATTATTTAAGATATCCTTCGAATTTTTCGCGATCTATTTCTAATTTTTAATCACATCAAATTACCATTTTGCATTTTCATGCAACCAAAAGTCGAATCGGAGCTAGCATCCTGTTATAACTCTATTAAAATATTTCCGATTCTTTATAATTTTAATCTAATCAGAGCTGTAAATCGTACCTATCGTATGGTAATAGTTAGAAATTTACTCCCACGGCTCATAGCTGGGTGCAGTCCTTCTTGGGTACTCAATAATTATCACTTGGTATTATATAAATGCAAAGTTACTGATAAAGCATAGATAATATCAAAACGAGTAACTGACTTTCGTTATTTTCAATCCTACACAATCTTGAAAAGCTGGGAAACTCTTAACCATTCAAGTCCTTGAATATCTTGATCCACTCCATCTTTGATGGCAACTTTCAAAGTTATGATGTTGAGTTGGGAGATCATATTGACGATCTGATCCAAAACCTTTTCACGTCAAAATCATGCGGTTTCGGGTCATCAGGATCACCTACGCCGGCAAATAATGATTAAGAAAACTAATACTACGGGTTATGACTGTAAAGGCTAAATCAGGAACAACTAAAATAAAATTTTATCACATCCGAGTAAGTATTTCATTTTACTGCTGTCATTGTATGGTATTACATTAAAATTAACATATGTCTCTATTTCTTCAGTTGGAGGTGAAAATATTCCTTGTCATGAACAAGTTAAATTTGAAGTCAAAATTCAATGCCTTCGAAAATCATATAAATACGTGCTAGCAGTTTACTGAGATTTGATTTCTTCAACAATTTCCTCTGATTAAACGATACAGGATTAAATGGATATCACATGATATTACATACAGAAAACAAGTTTAAGCACTTCTCGAGGATCGATTAATTTGTCTATTAAAATATATTTCCATTATCACTTTTTTAAAATTTTAAATTTTCTTGGTTTTTAAGTGAGTGAATAAAGAATCACCATTTACCCTAGCACTAAGACAGCGCATTTTTCCTTGTGGAAATGATGCGAAAAGCTTTCAGAATTCTCTGTTTGGGAATTTTTTTTATCGAAAATTAATTCCCACTGCGTTCATTTAGTGTCATGTTTGTTAGAAAAGATGAGATTGTTTACAAGTGCCTGCGAATTAGAAAAACATCCAATTGTTATTGAACAGTTTAGTAAGCTATCTGCTCTAGTGCACCCACAATCTACATTCGTCAGTTAAATATCAATTAGCCCAAACAGAAGTAATTATGCAGAAGCTGAAACACTACATCGAGTTGTTAATAGAAGACCAATACCAATTGGATTTTTCTAAAAAAAGAATAAACACAAGTATAGCTAATGACGGAGAGCTATTAGCGTCTTATATGACAGTGCTACTTTTCCACCACCTTTATAGATTGTCAAGTAGTGTTATTAGTTGATCATAAGCTGTTGTCTGGTGCTTTTCATAACATTAACCCAGCCAAATAAGACAGAATACAAATGCGGACAATAATTTTTTTTTTTACAGAATATATATCAGACATAACCCCATAAAAACAAGACATATTCGTTAAGAACATGGTCTGTTCAGTTATCCAGTTGTGAGGATAGACGCATGTGAATTAATAACTGAAACATGTTCATATTAAACAGCTAATATTCACTATCACACCCAGGTATTAAATAGCTTATGATGATAAAATCTAGATACTACTGGTCAGGAATGGATAAAACTATTTATTTTCTTTTTTAGAAATGTGCATTTGTGCCTACAAAAAAAAAATACATCTCAAAATTTTCGATATACCTTTGTTATTACAGTTCATTTAGTTGATCTTCTCTAGCTGGTACAAAGTCCAAGCAACCTATATATCAGCTCCTGATATGCACTAACCGTTTAAAATGATGTATTAAAGCCCAGTGTCGGAAATAACTGCTCAGTCCGTAACTAGAGCTTTCGTAAACGCCTGAATTTACATGCTTTCCGTTACATGTCATAAAAGGAGGTAAACAATTGGAAAACAAACTGTTTTTATCATTGTCGAAGCTGATTGGTTCTTGCTGGTTGTGTGCTTATAACCCTAATTAAATCTGTTATTATAACCCCAAAAGATTTATAGCTCCCAACCTTATATACTGTCTTGGAATATATAGCACGCATAACAGCTAAGATTTCACATTATTCTATGCAGATAAGTTATCTATGCGCACATATTACTTCCCTAGTCGTTAATTGATACTATATATATATATATTGTGTTCAGTAACTTAGAATTTTACAGACGAAATATATTAAAAATGTTACACCTAGATATGAGTGATATTTCAGGAAAATCATTAGATCATAAATCTTATTTGCCAAAGTTTTGACATGCAGGGTTGAATTAGGGTTGATCAGATTAGGATATCTTTGGAAACACCGTTTTCATATCCCTACAGAATGCTTAACCTAGATATTTTCTAACTGGAACTAGTTTTAACATTAATATTAAAATTTATGTGGACAGAATTCTTACACAGAATTAATAACAGAACAATAAAAGACATGTCTGTACAAAACACAATGATATTGACCCATCCTAAAAACTCAAATAAAACTGACACTTAAAGGAAAATGGTTTCCTTCTAAACAAATAAGTCCTCTTCAAGTAGGACAGTGACCTAGAGAAAAAAAATAATGATTCTTATAATTATCAAAACACTCCCCTTAGGAAAGACAGTGGGAGGGTTGACTACTGCCTTCGCCATGGTTTTGAATTCAGAATGGAACTTCTAAAATGGATGCTACCCAAGTCTAACGGGATATTTGACTAGCAGCTAAGGACTGGGGCAAGAAATAAATTCATACCTTTCCCAAGGGCATTAATGTGAAGTGAAGAAGCTTGCAATCGGGAAAAATGCGACAATTTCGTAAGGTAGACCGATTGATCGCCCAGAAATGTCCCGTCTATTTGCGTGTACCGTATATTGGCAAGGTATGTGTAAGATTATTAAGCAGATTCCTGTTTGTGTAATATATATATATATATATATATATATATATATACGTCAATCCACGTATTGTTTTTTGTGCCAGACCTAAGCTAAGACTGATTCTGAAGGGTATTCTATAGAAAGTTAGACAATTTACAGAGGTGTGTATTGATTTTCTAAGCGTGGCTTAGATGTGGCACATGGCCAAAAGTATGGGGCACCGGTGAGGATCGAACTAGTAATTGTTCTAGCGAGACAGGCTCGCTGACCATTACACCACCTGGAGGTGCAAAGGTGTATAAACGTAACAGGTTTAGTTGAAGCCGAACATGTGACTAAAAATGTTTGCTCGTCTTATAGTCTAGAAATGTCCTTAGTGTAGAACAAGGTTAATTTTGAGTATCGCTTGAAAGCTTTTGGAATTAGTTTATATTAAATCCTACTAGCTATCTCTTTGTAAAC
The DNA here is from genome assembly GCA_903632075.3 of Acanthosepion pharaonis. NCBI lineage: Eukaryota > Metazoa > Mollusca > Cephalopoda > Sepiida > Sepiidae > Acanthosepion > Acanthosepion pharaonis. The sequence continues at coordinate 803,285 of CAHIKZ030001086.1, read as the reverse complement.
GGGAGTGGTTGGGTGGCATAATGGTGATTAGGCTTTGAATGTTATATTTTCTTGCATATAACATTTGTCATGGGCGTGATATATTTTAGTCGCTGTTGTAACCTAGAAAAGGTTACTGAATAAGAATAACCAAAACGAAGGTTGGAAATGGAACGGTAATCTTTATAACATTAACAACATACAAGATTAACCAGCAGTGTGTAGTAAGTAATTCACTGCTAGTAGTGAATCCCTCCCCGGACAGTATATTCCACTGTATTTATGATGATTGGGACACACCCATTATAGTCCATAGGTACGGTATACCCCCCCCTCTTTTTAGATTTACCCTGCACAGAATCAATATTTTTTTTCCTTTTTTGGGTTTATTTCGATTCTCTCTGTACCCCTTCTTTTCCTCTTACTTTATCTTTTTCGGACTTCTGTCACAGGAGATTTCTGAGGAATGGTCACCTGTGTTGAAAAGAACTTCCATCGGCTCAATCTTCACTAAAGTATTTGTTCTTTTCATTTATATGCCTACTTTTTATTTGATTACAGTGTGTTTTGTGCACCATTTCCAGTCTTTTGACTAAATATACCATCCTACCGATTCTTCAGACGATAGTTCCAACTTCTCAATATCTTTTATCCATCCGATACATCCGGTAAAAAACCTTTTGACCAACTTCGTAAAATTTATTTCCAGATTTTTTGTACCGTATGTTTCAATTTTTTTCTTATTCGGTATCAGCTTGTCAAAAACCGATCTTATTTTCCGGCAAACATAATTTCTGCCGGAGTTATGGCCGAAGGCGCATTTTTATTTGGTGTAAGCCGATATACCTGTAGAAATTGTTGCTGCATCTGTGGATCTACCGCTGGATTTTTAGAGCCTTCTTAAAGGTATCCACAAAACGTTCTGCCAGGCCGTTACTTCTAAAGTGGTAAGGGCAATTGTTATGTGCTCTACCACAAACATTTTGCAAAAATTCTTTGAATTCTTTTGATGTAAATTGGGTGCCCTGAACCTCGCGAACAATTCGTGTAGAAACCCATTACTATTTGTGTGGTTGGTTTCTTACATCTCTGGCCACTTAGATAAACTGTCTACAATGATCAAATAATATGACTCATTAAGTGGACCAGTAAAGTCAATATGCAGACATGACCATGGCCGGTCAGTTTCTGGCCATGAATTGAACTTTATTGGTGATGCTTTAGCTACCAAAGCACAGCCTTTGCATGACTTTACCAAACATTCGATGTCTCTATCCATGCTACGCCAGTATACAGAACTTCTCATTAAGCTTTTCATTCTGGATATACCAGGGTATCCTGTGTGGAATTCTTTCTGGGTTCGTTTCTGTAGTAATGAAGGTACCACCACTCATTCACTGTGCATGAGAACTTCATTGCAAGCTTACTATTCCTCGGATTCTGTTTTACTCGTATCTTTTAGTTTTTCTTTCATTTTCACAATAAAATTGTCATCCAACGCTTTACTTTTTATTTCTCCCAAAGTCACAGGTAGAATCTATGAAATTTCTTAAGGGCAAACGCAATCCCTAAACTCCTTTTCTATCACGGAATAATTCTTTTCGGCTGGAAGAAGCGTCCTTAATGCGTGTGCAGTAGGTTTAATCAAGCCGTCTTCGAGTTTATGCAGGCTCCTATTCCATATGCACTAGCGTTGCTTGCTACGATTATTTCTTCTTTTGGATTGTAATGTGCCAAAAACAAAGCCGACGTTAGTATTTCTTTAGTTTTATTTATTTTTAATTTTTTTCACTGACACTCCTTCGTCCAAACCCATTTAGAGTCTTTCTTCAATAGTTCATTTAACGGAGCTCGCAAACAATGCATGTTTGGCACAAATATATTGTAATAACTTGTCATACCCAGAAAACTTTTTAGGGAACTGACATTTTCAGGAGCAGGCATGACGTTTATAACACTGGCTCGTGCTGGATCTGGTCTCCTGCCATTTTTGTCAATTATTTGTCCCAAATATTTGATTTTATCCTTAAAAAATTCACACTTTTCGGCTTTCAGCTTGAATCTATAATCCCAAATCCTTCTGAAAACCTCAAAAACATTTTTCTTGTGGTCTTCTGGGTTTCCACTTTTCAGCAAAATATCGTCAAAGTAAACGACTGCAAAGTCAAGTACACTAAGAATCGTATCCATTACTTGCTGAAAAAATAGCTGGAGTGACCTTTATTCCGAAAGCCAAACGATTGAATTTATACATTCCTCCATGTGTGTTTATTTTGTGTGTAAGTAATTTTGTACATTTGTCGTCCACTACAATCTGCAGATACGCGTCACTTAGGTTGATTTTTGAAAATATCCGACCCCCGCTAAGTAGCGCAAAAATCTCTTCCGTCCCCGAAAGTGGGTAATGATAACTTTTCAGAGCAGCGTTTAAGCCCATAGAGAAATCCGCGCAGACACGTATCTCTTTTAGACTTTTTCTTTATATATACTGTTAGTGAAGCCCAATCGCTATATTCCACCTTAGATAAAACACCCAGTTTATTGAGTCCGTCAAGCTCGTCATCGATCTGTTTTAACGATACCTTTTCTTTTTGAAAAGTGGTTATACGTTTTATTTTAGCTCGAATTTAGTTTTTATTTTCTTGCACCTGCCCAACTCACCAGAAATCACCTCTGGGAACTTAATGCTTTACTGTTTCTTCAAACTTTTTGCTTCGTTGGTAAAACCATTAAATACTTGACAAAACAAACTGATCGGACTGTTTCATAAAATAAACTGCTTCATCCAGTCAGTTCCAAAAAGGTTATTTATATTTTTCATTACAAACACTCTTAATTTCAAGGTTTTATCATTTAACGACAAATTTGTTATAAATTCTCCTTCGAATTTTTTTTTTTCTGTCCTGTAACACTACGTGCGAGAAGCACATAAGGAAAAAAGCCGACAAAACAGCCCTCGAAGCAGCAACAACAAGTACAAGACAAGAAGCAGCAGCACCCTGAGGCAGAGATGGGGTGGAACAAATGCCTCCACCTCGTGCCTCATCCTTAAAGAGGAGTAGGGAAGATGAAGAGGAAGTCGTGCTGAGTCAAGAACACGCCGGGCGAAGTAGGGTGGATAAGGTACATGGACAAAACTAGGTCCCTATCCGTCCCTGCATCCCCTACAGAAGCAGTTGCAGTCCCCAAAACCAAGGAGCGTCCCTTCCTCCCCTTCTCGTGTTTCATCACCTTCTCCTTCCACCTCCTCCCTCCGTTCAATATCTACCCCACCTCACACGTCCACTTCTTTCCCGCCCCAACCAGCCAAAGAAAAAGAAAAAAAAAAGAAGAAAAAATATTTCCCTGGCTCTGATATGATTTGCAGAATGGATAGGCGGGAGATAGAGAAGGGTCTGTCTGCTCATAAAAAAAAAGCTCGTCTAGGGCCTCTGTTTAAGCCTACGTCGGTGGAGGATCATACCCTATGGACGTCAGCGGGATTGTCCCAGATGGTCGGATGACGACAGAGTTGGTTACAGGGAGCCTGGGACAAGCCGTCGGGGTCATGACTCCCGAAGATTTCCGCCCGGTATGCGAGTATGTTAAGCGTTATTTTTTCTCGTTTCAGACTTAAAAGATGTCTATTAAGATAGCCAGCCTGAATTCGAATGGCTTGAGGGATTCAGGTAAGGCTGTCCACCTGCTCCGTGACCTCTTGTCGTTTGGAGTGGATGTCGCCGCGATCAAAGAGACACACTTTGTTTGCAGCATTGATGCGTGTGTGCTGTCTAGCGACTTTGTTGTTTATTCAGCATACGGGAACCGATGTGCCATACGGGTTTCTTTTCTGGCTAGGCGTACCCTGGATGTGAAGGTGGACCTTGTTCATGTTGATGCCGAGGGCCGGTTGATCGTAGCCGATATTGCCGTGAAAAGTGGTTTGTTTCGGGTCGTTGCGGTTTATGCGCCCAATGACTGGGAGGAAGGGTTCTCTTCTTTTCGGCGGTTGGAGGCCGTTCCTAGTGGATTCAACGCGCCTAGTCTTAATGGGGAACTTGAATTCCGTCCTGAACCCCAAGTTAGATAGGGGGAGGTGATCTAGCGGGAGGTCGGGCGATCGTAGCTGGTTGATCTGATCGACGATTTTGGGTCGATCGCCCTGGGGGTGGGGAGATGTGGCCGTGAAATCATATTTGGCCTTCTACACAGCTGGGTAGAATGTTAGTCAGAAGGGGTGGTGTAATTTACTAGATTGCCCCACGTTCCACTGGTTAGACTTTTCGGACCACAAACATGTTTGTGCCCGGCTTGTTTTATTGGTTTATTTTGTTTTACGGCATATCAACCTCAATGAGTTATTTAATGCCGACAACATTCTTAGGATAGATTCGTATGAATAGAATATGTATTCTTTGGTTTAGATTGGTTTGGTTTATTTTGTTTTACGGAATATCAACCTCAATGAGTTATTTAATGCCGACAAGATTTTTAGGATAGATTCGTATGAAGAGAATATGTATTATTTGGTTTAGATTGGTTTGGTTTATTTTGTTTTACGGCATATCATCTTCAATTGGTTATTTAATGCTGACAAAAATTTTTATTGCTGGTAATATTTTGTTTTGTCAAAAATCTGTTTCTGATAATATATTTCCTTCAAAATTGTATTGCTGGTAACAATTTTTTTCAAAAAAGTATTGCTGGTAATAGTTAACTATTTGCCCATAGCTGGGACCCTAACAAGTGCTACCACCCCGGGTTAGGGTGGACCTGGGAACACCAGCAATTAAGAGGTGGTTCCGCGCTCCTCAAAACCTCCTGATCAGAAGCCTTGCTGCTGGACGTAGTTTAACGTCTTACTCAGGACGCGGATATAGTTTAACGTCTTACCTAGGACGAGGTTTGTGCACGGGTGATGTTGGTAGGCCTAGAATGGTTGGGTACTGGAAGTTCAATCTGTCTTTGGTGGACAGGCGGAACTTCCAGGAACAGCTAATTAGCGTAATGCAAAGCGGGAACTAATTGGGCGGTTATCGAATAAGTAGTGGGACAGGCTTAAGGATAGGATTAGGTCCTTCACCACCGATTTTAGCAAACGGCTCGCACTAGATAGCACTAATAATATAAATGCTCTTAAGGATAGTCCCTTAGAGATATCCTTAGCTAGGGAGGCCCTGGGCTAGCAAGTGCTACATGGGTCAGGTAATTAGACATAAGTTAAACAAGATGTCTTCCGAAGCTGTGAATATGGGCGCAGAATTGCACAAGGAAGAAATCTGTTGAGGTTCCGGTTGTTACATTCGTGAGGTGAAAAGTCTGGAGGGGCATACACTTCGAGCCACTGACGACATGTGTAAGGCGTTTCGGTGGTATTTCGAGAGCCGGTTTACCAAGGAGCCTGGTCTCCGCGACGAGGAGTTTCGTAGCTATTTGGCTGACTTTCCTCAGCTTTTGCCGACTGAAGAAGCTAGCTGCGAGGGGGAGATCACAGAGGGCGAAGTCTACGCGGCTTTGAAGAAGGTCGGCAGAGGCAAATCGCCGAGTCTGGATAGTTTTCCCTATGAATTGTACTTGAGGCTGTCGCACATCTTTGTCCCGATTTTGACTGTCGTGTTCAACAACTGGTTTCCGCCAGAGGTCCGTCCCCGACCGGATCTCAAGGGGTGTGACCACGCTCTTGTAAAGGGCAAGGGTGTTGGGCGGGATTTAGATGACAATAGGCCCATAACTCTGATAAACCCGAGTTAAAGATTTTGGAGCGTTTGCAGTCAGTTGACGAGAATCCGTTGGGACCGGAGCAAACTTGTTCTGTGAAGGGCCAAACAATTCAGATCAGCCTGCATCTGATCCGCGCGATCATAGAGGGTGTAAAGACGACGATGAGGCCGCACTGATCAATTTGGATCAGTCCAAGGCATTTGATAAGGTTGACCATCGCTACCTGGCTGCTGTCCTGCAGGCTGCTGGATAAACCTCCGCATCGCTCCCCCAGTGCTGTGGTACAGGTGAACGGGACGCTGTCGGGCGCTTTTGCACTGTTCCGCTGGGTTTGTCAGGGTTGTCCACTGTCGCCCCTATTTTACGCTTTGGCGTTGGAACCTCTCCTTCGCCGGCTAATTGACAGGGCGTGTAGGCCGGCCCCTACGCGGTATCGGGCCAGGGTTTCCGCGTACGCCGATGACGTATCTGCTTTTTGTGTCGTCCCACAGCGACATTAAGGTGGTACTGAATGCGCTTGAACGGTACGAAAAAGGTGACAGGAGCCAAGATTAACCGCAACAAGTCTTCCGGCTTGCGGTTAAGTGTCTGGAAGGAGGACGATCTTCCGGAGCCCTTTTGGCTGGACGGACGGTCCTGTCCGCATTCTCGGACTGTGGTTTGGACCCGACTTCCAGAAGGAGAAAAATTGCTCAGAAGTACAGGCAAAGGTCGTCGTGGCCGGGCAGACTTGGCGTCGACGGAGGTTGTCCGTGAAGGGCAGGGCGGAGGCGTGTACCACTTACGTCTTCCCGATTTACCGCTTATCTGTACTTCCCCTCTGTAAGCGATATAAGAAGGCGCTCGAGCGTTTGCTATCCTCCGTTTTGTGATGGGGGTGGACGCAAGCATAAAGTCGACAGTCTGTGAACAACGATCTTGTCATGGGGGGCTGGGAATGCCGCACTTGGAGAGTCACAAACTCACCTCGAGGCTGGCTTTCCTACACTAATCATTGACAGGAGATTCTATTATGGCGGGAATTGTAAAGGACGCCTTCCCTTTCCTTACTATCAGTCCTCCCATCTTGCGTGTTGAGCGCCGTCGTAAACCCCGAGATCAATCGGTTTTCCTTCGCGTGTGTCGATCGGACTTTTAGGCCATTGCTCGGTCCAGTGACATTTCTCGGCCTAGGGGCCTCTTCTATCGAGGGCTAGTGGAGGGGGGCACAAAGGATCCACTACGTGAGCGGCTCGACTTGTCAGAGGAGGAGTTCCGCTCCTTCTAGTCTTGAGCGCCAGCAACCCTGAGTTTTCGCTTACCTGTCGACTGATTCGGAATAGGCTATCTCTCAATGACATGACCTTTATATGGGGCTTGGCGGATTTGCCAGACTGTGAACGATGTAACTTTCGCATAGAAGAAACGGCTTCGCACGCCTTTTACCACTGTCCTTGGGTCCGCCCCTTATGGGACCATGTTAGCGAGTTGACGGCTCTTCTCGCCTCCGAAAAGCTCGTGCTCATACGCGTGTGACAATGTGTCGTCCCCCCGTATACTGGGGTGAAACGAATGGTGTTTCTATCGCTGCTGGCCACGGCCCGAATGGTGATTTGAACGACGCGCCTGGGAAAGTCTTACGAGATAACCGTCTTTCTCATCAGGATCTGATCCGATTCTTTGATCATCAGCTCAAGATAAAGATTAGAACTGATAGAAAACATCTGGTTTCGACAGACTTTAGCGAAAGGTGGGTGACTGAGGCGAGCTTGGTTCGTGTGAACGTGGCTAGCCTTGATTTTCTCTTTTAGGTCTACCTATTTCGCATCGGGGTGGTTTCCTCTTCCTTGGTTAGGCTATACAAGCTAAGTGTACCTAGTTAATGTGAGTGTTGCTCTCTGGCCTGATCCCGGCTGCATCTTCGGTTAAGATCCAAGTTGAGATTCCCAACCTCCCCAGTTTGTTTTTGGTTCCCCTTTTTTATCTCGACTGGGTCAGCTTTCTTCTTTCCCCCTATCCGTAATTATTTTCTCCTTTCGCAAGACCTCATGCTTCTCGAATCACCCTGAAAAACCTGATGCAACTAGCCATTGATACCCAGCATCTTTTCACAGAGCCTCTTTCTTTCCGATAACAACTTTCCTGGATACAAATGTATTTACATACACACCAGCATATGTATAGCAATGCGGAACATGTTGAAAATTACTCACGGGTTTCTAAAGTGATGGAATAAATTCAATGGCAGATCGTTGGCGTTATTGTGTTGATTTTAACGGCGATTACTTTGACTAATCAAGTTGTGCTGTGGTCGACTTATGGTGTTTTGAAAGTTGTTATTCAAAACCTATTTATTTTGTCTCTTGTGTGTGTGTGAGAGAGAGAGACAGAAAGAGAGAGAGAAAAACTTTCATTATGTGCGTGTGTGTGTGAGAAACTTTCATTGTGTGTGTGTGTAAAAGAGAGAGAGAAAATTTCATTGCGTGAGAGAGAGAGAGAGAGAAAGAGAAACTTTCATTATGTGTGTGAGAGAGAGAGAGAGAGAGAGAACTTTCATTATGTGTGTGAGAGAGAGAGAGAGAGAGAGAGAGAAACTTTCATTAAAATAATGTGAGGTAATATATATATTTAGATGGTGACAAACTAGAGTAGTCGAGGCAATGTTCACTATAAAAATGAAGAAAAATAATCTTTAATGGCCACCCAAGTGGCTGGCCACATGATTTAAATTGTTTCCTGTTTCGTCTGCAGAGGTCTGCCTTTAATTCAGAGCCGTCCGGTAAGGTTATCAGGCTCTGTTTTCGATAAAAATGACTTTGAGAATTATCATTAATTATTATAGTTTAATTTTGACTATTTTTATAATACTGCTATTGACATTGAAAATAAAAATCTGATCTTAAACAAAACTTATCTTTTTATTATTTTCTGTCTATCATGCATTATTTTTGTAATAATTTGTGTTTGTCGCTTGCGAATAATGTATGACAAGTAACCATTTTGGCGTAGTATCACTTTGTGAACAGGCTTCTCAACTCTCCTTTGGAATTTTAGATCTGAAAAAGTCTCTTAGCGAACTTGGTCGAAACGGCTGTCAAGTAGAACGCACTTAGTCAGAAAGAAAAGAAAATCTGGTCACTAAAAACGATGGCATAATCAGCATCTGGGGACGAACTGAAAATGAATATTGAGAAACCCTATGAAATTGGCTTGAATTATCGCAAGTTTAGCATGTTTATACATATCCAATTTTGATGTTGTCACTTTTCTGTAAATTTTTTATAGTGCTTCTCTTATTAGGAACAATCCAATAACCAGTCATTTAGTTCTCAGTATTGTGATTCGGGTTATTAATAATGATGAAATTTATGTTGATGAATAAATTCTAATCAAAGATGAATTAGTGATATTTACTCGAAATCAGTACATAACTTCCACTTTTTAAGAGTATTCAAATTTATTTATGGGTCGCCATCATCACGTTCTCCTTAATCTTGTTCACAACGTTTCAACAGCGATTTTGGGATAGTTCAGAAGATGAAGGAACCAAATGTAGATTGTAAGTGGGAGATGCTGATAGACTTGAATGGTGCTAGCTGGGTTACCAATTTAACATCAAGGTTTTTGAGATATTTTAAATAAATAGATACGTTCTGGACAAATGACATACACACGGACACACACAAACGCAAAATTATGAGGACACATCTCATCTGTTGCCGTTGCCCACTCATCTGCTCTGCAATGATTCTTACACCCAAAAACACTTTTAAAACTTCTTTTTACACCTTTGACAAATTTATTTTGATGATATGTTTATGACCTTTTCGTTATTGATATGATGTATCTTCATATGCCTGCTAAGAGAATCTCTTTCTATAAAAGGCAGGATAGGTGTGTGTGTGTGTGTGTGTGTGTGTGTGTGTGTGTGTGTGTGTGTGTGTGTGTGTAACGAATGTAATTTTCGACGGATTTGCACCAAAATTTACATGCACATGCTCCAAGTTAGCAGGAAGGCCAAGACCGACTTTGCATTTCCCAACTCCCATCGATAGTGGAAATAATCGATTTTTTCATGCTTCTACGGCATTTTTCATGTAGTTTGTGGCCATTTTCTACTGGCCAGAGTGAGAGCCAATAGTTGGCTGCCACGAATAGGCAGGTATATTCTATTGGTCAGCGTGAGAGCCAACAGTGGACTGACATGAATGTTAACTAGCATGCAAAAAAAATCAATAGCTGCATTCGTCACAAGTGGGAAAAATTTAAATCTGCATGGCACTTTACTCCAATTGGCTCATTCGCTTGCTTAAACTCAACGTTGATTCTGATTTCGCAGAACTGGATTGGGTGTGAAAAAGTATTTGTTGTTAACATTCTTTTTTCATTCGGTTTTTCCAGTTACGAGTCCTTTTTTTAAAGATGATCGTTTTGTGTTCATTTTGTTTAGTTCTTTTTTCGTAACAGATTTAATGTTTAGTATAGAGCTTAGAAAAAATTCGCAGTGTGAGATAGGCAAGAAGTAAGGCATGTAGCAACATCAGCACGGCAAAGGGCACTCCTTTAAAGGCAAGGAAGGGCAAAAATATTTTAAGTCAAGTGATAGCGATTGCTGTATGAGTTGTAGGATTTTTAATCAAGCACGGGCAACACCGGGCCGTGCTGCTAGTGTACAAATAAATTAAAAAACATACTCAATCTTCTCCAAGTGCCATATATTGCTTGATAAATAACAAAAGTGAGATGCTCATCAGCAAAGATATAGGTTGTGTCTGGCATACTATCCTTCCATGGTGGTTTATGCAAATGTAATTCTTTTATTTCCATTTACATCTCTCCCATCATTGAGGTTCATTTAAAAATTCAAGCTTGAGTCTCTGATCTAAAGTGTGGATCGTTGTAAAATCCACATTTGCTTCTTTATCTAATAGCTCAGAAAAATATATAACTATTTAGTATTCTGGATATCATCAGATATTTAAATATCTCTTGCCAACTTACTCCACTCTTACTGCTTTTGAGACCTCGGATTTCTTTTATGTATGTATTTTACCCTTTTGAAATTTTGGCAGGTTTTAATTTCTTTTCTTTTGTTTTTTTGTCATTTTCACCTACACAGTTCCGATATGAGTTTTTGGAATGACCCAAAACATCATAACAGATAAAATTAAATTCGGTTCCATATTCTATGAATACAAAACTCTGGTGAAGCGGTTCTTTAATAATTAGATAATGAAATTTACTTATATTTAAATATTTAGTTGGAAAGCTATTACACGGCACAACTTGAGTTTTAATCCAAGAGAAAAACTTGCTGCTACTGCAGACCGGCAGTTTGAATGACATGTTCATATATCAAACATATCATTAATATTGCAACAACGAACATCAATACATCCAGTAATTTTTTGGAACTTTGATGCTTTCAGGTTGTTTTGTAGGACAGATTGTTAGGGAATACAAGATAAGTCACAATTTTGGGATTCTATTCCATCTTTACCTCGCTAACTTTTAATTTCGGAATCCTATTCCATGTTTACTCAGGCAGCTCCCAATGAACACCAACTCGAACATTAAAACTCACCTAGAAGAATGATTTTATCCTCGTTTGGCATATGCATTAGACAATGTCCAAGGCATGTACAGAAAGATTTCGATTTTTCAGTAGAATCCGTAAGGGTGCATATATGTAACATTGTAGCAAAATGCTCAAATTTAAGCATAAAATCATAATTCCTACATTTTTTTAAAAAAGTATTTCACCCCAAGTAAGGCACTAAAACCACTAAGACACAAAAGGTTACCGAGTGTGAATGTGAGAAAAAGAATAACATTATTAGAATAATAAAAGAAAATTAAGAAAACAAAAAATAACGTTTTAAATTCTTGAAGATCTAAGTAGACTTGGTTGGACTAGAGTTCCATAAGTATGACAGAAGAAACTGTTAGCACAGAACCTATGGTTAAATCTAGCCATTTCAACTGTAAAATGATGAGACCTAGCTGCCAATCTAGTACTGCGCTTAAATTCGTAAAGTCAAGGTAGCAAATCAATTAAGATGAAAATATTTATAGAAAAGTCAGAAAGAAGTTACATTATGGCGTTGGGAAAGTGAAGCCAACATACCAAGTCGGGCCGATAACATTGCAGATTTTTCTTTGGATTTTATCAAGAATCTCTAAATACGTAGCAGAAGCACCAGACCAGATGTGACAGAAATATTCAATGCATGTACGAATGATAGACTTATAAATGCGTAAAATAGATTCTGTCAAGAAAAAAACAACTTTCCTAGCAGTAGATCTAGCAATTGGTTCAATATAATCTTTCCACTTCATATCAGCGGAAAATGTTAAGCCAAGGAGGAGGTTAACATCAACCATGCCAATGAATGGCTAAAAAAAGGATCTCTAAGGCGATTAAAAGAGAGCAGTTTGGTTTTGGAGCTGTTAAAATTAACAAGTCATTTCTTGTTCTAGTTAACAACAGACAACTGCCAATTATTGAACCATCTACTTATATACTCCAGATGGAAGTTCTTTCAGTCAAGTTTAAATATATGATTTACTGAGAACGCGACCCCAGCCTTCCATTTCCAAACGAAAGTGCATTTGCAACCAATTTCTTCCTTCTGACCAACCTCTTCCAAGCGAGTGGAAGTACAGCAATGTCAATATAGTATCAATTCAATTGACTTAACTGCAGCCGCTTGCTTCTTGGCTGAGCACCTATCATCCATAAGATTTACATTGCAGCACATCAATTTCGCTTACTCTCCAGTAGATTATGTTTGTCTGCGTGTTTTGAACATCAAAATGAACACCCGCTAGTTGTAGTAGTTAGATATATAGCTGGAGCAAGGCAATGTTTACTTCTAGAACCTCCGCAATTACCTTTGGTGACTAATGTCATCTCTAAATAAGGTTACTCAGACACTTACGAATCAATCAGATCCGTCTGTATTTGTAAAATAAGTTAATGCCATATTGTGCACGAACCAATTCAAAAGATCAATTCGAAACAAAAATGATAGGTGAACTTGTAAAATACAGAAACTTTAACAGTATCCAAAATGTAATGTAAAAAAATAAAAGTCGAGAGAGAGAGAGAGAGAGAGCATCATATTTTTCTTCTTTTTCGTTTTGTTTCCTTGAAAAGCCTCTAGTTCAACTTGATCACAAAGACAAAGTAATTTTACACTCTTCGAAAGGTTCTATTGGTTTGCCCTGAATAAAATATTTGTGTATAAAGGTTATGGAGTGTATTCTTTATTTTTCTAAATCGAAAAAACGAAAGAAAGATAAAGAGTTACTCGTAAAATATCTTAGTAGATTAGCCTAATTCCCAGTAAGTTATCCTAAATTACTTTCTCACACACACTTTTTTCCTTGGTGCATTCAGAACCAGTGTACGCATTGTTTTATCGAAACAGTTTGAAAGATTCCATTGTCACTAAAGAGAAGAGAACAGGTGCAATCGTTCTAATGAAATCGTAATCGGTTATCAGGATACGCTTAAGAGTCACGTACAGGATTTTAAAGACGATAAAATTTCTTCTTCTTCAGGTTAATACTTGTCTTTGAATGAACAGCTTTAGCTTGCTTGGGTGTTTTTTAGGGTTTTTTTTTTTTTTGCTGTGTTACTATTTACGTCTCACTTATTTACTATCATCGAGGCATCTTTATGCAAAGAACGAAAAATATTGCCACTGAAAAGATTTGATTAATTATTGACAAGAAAAGAACTAACGTTGAAAAATAAATTGGGTAAAATAATTTTTTTTTTTTCATCATTAAGCTATAGATTTAATGTTTTACCATGGTTAGCTTTCTGGTATAACAAAAATTAAAAAAAAAGACTTCCATGGAACAAAGATGTTGATTGGATAGCATCGACAAATCACTACCCTTCTAGAGTATCTCATGACAATTCCGGATTCGTGCTGTTTTACTCTACTTCAAATTAGTCCTCTTTCTAATCCACTCCACATAAATTCCTGTCGCCCGGGCGTGAATGCTATCAAATCAATTTTTTTTACTTTAGTTACTCTCTGCGTTCCGAGCATCATATCCGGTTCACAAAACAACCCCCACCCCAAGAAGCCAATCACGAACGTTACCAGTTAAAGCAAAAGCATAATAAAACAAACGCCGAGTCGTATATCCACCCTGACTTCTTAAAAGGACGCCGCTCACGAACTCAAAGCACTTGCTGGCGAGTAGGTAAGCTGTCAGACGATCCAACACAAGCAAAAACGCCAAGTCCTATCGACTCCCACATCCTCCAGGTCTTTTCACTCGCCCACAAAGAGACCTTCCGACTTTATATCGGCAATTCAAAGAACTTTAATTTAATATATCTTGTTTTCTTTCTTTCTGTCCCACCGACAGTACTTTGTTGTTTTCATTTGTTTTCGTGCCTCAGTACGAAGTAGTTAATACCACCATCAGAACTTTATCCCTTTTTTCAATGGTCATCACCAAGAAAATACGTAGGAATGAAGCCATATTTGTTGGACTGCCTTACACCCACGAAGTTTGAGCGAAATGAAACCACTTGGAATACTAAACTATCTTACGCCTATCAAGAAGCCTAATAGCGGAATTGTTTCTGTTTTAAAAGTTGGTAAGCGCTTATTTGTCTTGTGAAAAGAAAACATTCACCTGTTAATTTGTCAACTTGTCCAAAAGTACTACACAACTGCTACATACTTATAAAATCCTACTGTAAAGGAGTTTTATCTTACCAAAATTTGTCTATTGGTTATTGTCAATCATGTTCTATTTGAAGGTCTCTTTTATGAACTGCTCTTGACTGGTGGAAAAGAACATTGTTGAAAAATACCGGATATGCATAGGAATAAGGCCTTATTATACAGGATGCGGTAGAAATACCTCCCACATATACCTCCCAGATAATGGTAAGATATTACTGACAATGGTACCTTCATCTACCTAATGTCTTAACATTTTTTTTGGGGGGGTATTTCTGGGAGGTATAGGTAAGATGAATTTCTGCCGCACCTTGTGCATCAATTTAATTAAGTTGAAGTCCGGATCAATATAATACTCTATCTTGAGGTGTGTCTGTGTCCGTTTATTAATAAATTCTATACAACGCATTATAACAACAGTAGCAATGGCAGAGTGCAAATTGAGAACTAAAATTTTGGAGTTCAATTACTAATTCTAAAAGAATTATAATGATAATTCAACTCATATAGATAATTAATTTGGCTCTGCACGGACTTTTCTCTATTCAGAACTCCATGACCATGATTTTTACAAGTAAAAATCACTTTAAAAATTACCTCCTATAATCATACTTATTATAAAACCCAGGTTGTGTGTGTGTGTGTCTGTACGTTTATATATTGGATCGGATTTCCTGCATTTTTCAACTGATTTCAACAAAACTTCAAAGGACTACGTAAAATTACCTTGCGGTGGTTCTGACAGCGCCCAAAATTGGAAAAACGCAATTGTTTTTGCACAAAATCAGTTTGAAAACACGATTAAGAGGCATCGCGAAAATGAAAGGGGATAACTCATATCGGGTTATACTTATAAAACCCAGGTTGTGTGTGTGTGTGTGTGTGTGTGTGTGTGTGTGTGTGTGTGTTTGTGTTTATATATGGGATCGGATTTCCTACATTTTTCAACCGATTTCAACAAAACTTCACTTTTTTTTTTGCAGGTAGTGTTTCTTATTGCCTTGCACACTTTTTTTTCTTTATTTTTACATTCAGAATGCTTTAAAATTCCATTTACAAGACAATTGTTTATAATAAAATTCTATTCAATCGGTAGACTCATAACGATTGAAAACAATGTTTTTGTTTGAGTTTGGGTTTGACCAATTCGTAACCCCCCCCAAAAAAAACAAAACAAAACAAAAACAAAAATTTAATACGTAAAAAACAAAAAAAAAACTAATTTAGACATGCGTATCCGTCAACCTTAAACAATAATCTTTGTCAATTTTATTTTTCAGTCTTTATTATGGTTGATACTTGATCTATCACTTACTATTACATCCCCGGGCAGCGCCGGGCTCTACTGCTAGTAGAAGATAAATTGGAAGATAGCGTAAAAATAGACATATATGATTTCTTTTGCTCCCAAATTCTGATTCTGTTAAAAACCATACTCATGTAGTAACCCTTTGTATCTTAATAGGTTTATTGCCTTGTTTGGAGTGGAATGATTTTTTTAATAGTCTGGTACAAGATTTCTGAAAGATTACAGTTCATTCATCAGCAAGACTATCGATCAATTTGATTTGACAATGTTTGCTATAGACACACACTCATATGAACCTCCATGTTAAATTGACCATGTGTTAGATTCTGGTTGAATTTGGGTTGAGAGTCAGTATAATAATCATTTCAAAAGATAAAATCAATGACAAATGCCTTATTTTACTCGTGATGTCTCTTCAAACACATCTTGATAATTGTTCTCACCAGTATCTTTTTCTTCTTGAAGGAAAAACATAATCGTTTCCATCTTAACAGCTCTGTTTCGTTGAGCATGAGACTAATTTCACCCTTAAAATTCTTTAAATGTTTCCATAGAAAGAAATTCGGCCGTGTGAAAAATGTTTCAATTTCACATTTACAATTTCATGAGAAAAGTTCTGCTTTACAGACAGACGCATTTGTTTAAACATGCAAACGAACATATATAGAGATAAACATTTATCCTTTCTCTCTCTCACGCATGCAACAAACACAATTGCATATAATAGGGCGGGCCCCTAAAACTTTGTGTTTATGATGATAATCCAAGGATTAAGGAATGTGTATTTTAAAACTGTATAGTTTATTAATCAAATATATCTTATATAAACAAATATCATGTCAGTATGTATAACATGAGATAGCTATACAGAAATCTTCTAATTTTGTATTCAATAATATCAACTATCCACTTCATACTCTATTGAAATGATACCCAAACTGTTTAGGCGTTTTGACCTCAGGAAAGTTTTCATAAGTGTCATGGGTCCTTACCTATAACTACAGAATGAACTCTTCCTAACACTAAGTATACAACGCCTCTCAAGAGAGAGGGTCGAATCGAGTCGAGCCGATAGTAGTTCACTCCAAACCAGACTGACAGTCATACTAACACCTTCCACGTCTTGTATTATTATTTCGTGTAATATACCTTCGTTATTTCTATTCTTGTGTTTGTGTTATTCTTCCTTGGTCCTAACCTGGACCATAACAATAAGTTTGAGCTTAAAAAATGTCTTTTCTCTAGATGCAATAAAGTAATTTGGAAATGCTGTAGATCTATTGTTGCGAGCAAAAACTCCAGTATTTTCACAGGATTTTATAACAACTGTGAAGGGATAATTGACTCAATTACTTCAATTTCCTCATCAATATCAGCCATTTTTGTTGTTATGACTCTTTCTATTGCATAAACTAATTTGGAATAAGTTAACATCCTTTCGAAATCTGCAACACATTTTTTTATGGTTTCTTTGGGCATAACTTGAGAATTGCACAAGAACCCAAACAGCTTATATTGTTTTCTCAGCTGTTCAAATTGAAGCTTTAGGATTTGCAAGGCTTTATCCACCACCTGATTAAAGCATTGCACTTTAAATGTTTCTTTTGAGTCTAACAGAGATTTATCAGTTTCTTTATAATCAGCCAATCGCCTCTTCTTACGTATAAGCCTGTTTTCACTTTGGAAACCTTCAACATTTAAGTATTCAGCAAATTCCCTGGTATCAACCAATCATTCCTCAAAGCCCCTTTTCTTTGAATGTTGTTGACCAGTTGAAGAACTTTTCAAATGCCTTCAGAGCTGTTGTTACATCTGTTGTTTCATTTTGAACCTCCTTGCTCATGAAATTTACCTGAAAGTGCAATAAGTGCGAGAATACTAGAGTCATGAGGAACTTATAATTTCTCATTTCATTCAACGAAGACTGAGCATTACTTTTAGCAAGGATATGCTCAGTAGTGGCAGCCAGATCTTCAAGAGTAACACATAATTCAGTGCCTTGGTACTTGATGTCTATTCGATATCCCCACATTGTTTCTGAGAGCAGTTTTACATATAAATCAGTAACTTAATTTCTGAAAATTGCCCATCTATTTGTGAATGAAAAAAACATGGTGTCTATTCGTTGCAATGTTTGAATTTGTACCATCAGCTATATATCTGATAACCAATGACATTTGCTCGTAGTGGCTGATGTCAAACATGCAGTCAAGAATCATGACGTATTACTTGGCAGACATGATTCTAGAAATAATTTATTTCTGAGCAGCCTTTCCATTATATCAATCAGTTCATCTTGGATGTTTTTCCTCAAATAATGATCATGTACTCCTTTGTTTTGAACTTTTTGTATTATCGGATCGAGCATTCCAAGTAACTAGATGACACCTAAAAAGTAACATTATGTGGTGTGCTAATCAGACCCACGGAATATCAAATTTCTTTCTGCCAACACCTGTATGGTGGCCACAAATCACTCATACACTTGATACTAATGGTATACTTCATTTCTTATCTTTTTTCCTGTAATTCATCAATAGTCTTTTCAACAGACAATCTCTCCTGCAGTTCACAAAAGTTCAGTATTACTTGCAAATAACATTTTCATCTCCCATAATCAGTCAGTCTTATACGGATGTTTGACTAGTTATTAAAACCAGAAGAGTTGCAAGTTCAGCTGTAGTATTAGTCAAAACTTTTACAATAGTAACAAAAAATTTTGTCACTTGAGACTGAATATAATAGTAATGGTCAGTCTATGACTACATTTGGGAGCTGTCTCTTAAAAAGCGTGTTCTACTCATTTTTAGGGAAATCTTCTCTAATAAAGTTTTGGCAGTCCTTTTTTACCAAATAATCACTCATGGTATGACTTATTACTTCTGACCAGGTTTCAAAATCATTTAATTCTGAAGACCCATTGGTAAAGTTAGCAGTGGAAGGATCTTCTGTAGAATTTGTATCACTAGAAGTGCCTTTACAGTTTTATTCAACTGGTAAAACTTCTTCAGTGTCACTGTCTTCATTGACACTGGATTTTTTTTTATTATTTTCTACAGAATTTTATAGATCAGTTTCATCAGATTTATCTTATATTTCTGCAAAGAAATCTGTCTAAAGGCAGCCCCTTTTTTCTCTTCTTCAGCTTTCAAAGATTTTTATATAAAATTATCATAGAAATAATAACATTTATCGTACCTTAAGTGAACAAA
Organism: Acanthosepion pharaonis; assembly: GCA_903632075.3. Classification (NCBI taxonomy): domain Eukaryota; kingdom Metazoa; phylum Mollusca; class Cephalopoda; order Sepiida; family Sepiidae; genus Acanthosepion; species Acanthosepion pharaonis. The sequence goes on along the minus strand of CAHIKZ030001086.1, from coordinate 784,392 downwards.
ATAGCCCAAAAGAAAAAAATGCGGAATTAAAGCCTCGAAATTTGCTGAAATTGTGGAACTAAATAATGTTAATGATGGCTTTTCTTTCGAAAATGCAAAATGAAAGAATACGAATGAATAATATTGAATCTTTTCAGGAAACTTGATTTCGCATATCTCGATTTCGCATATCACATATTTGTATATGCTCTTTGCCTAGTGTTACCATATGAAGAAATTATTTAAGAAACACGCATGTCCCAGTCTAAAAAAAATCATTAAACAGCCAAATTGGAAATCAGCCAGCTTTTAAAAAAAAACTTTGCCGGAAGGGCCAAGAGTTAAACGACAACAGACAACCAAATAATAAAATATGAAAAGAATCTTCTTTATGACATGAAAACATTTTTAGTCGTTACGTGTAGTACAGTTCATTTAGTGTAAACAACTTTCACACACAATAAGGTGGCTGTAGATAATATGAAGGAAATGTGGCAATGTGGGGGTAGCTTTAAAAATGTGAAACCCCTTTGTGGGAAAATAACTGCAGAAGTGTTTTGACTAAAAAAATGTCGCAGGCCCCTTCTTTTTAGAAACTGCAGTGGGACAAAAAATCGTTATAACTTATGCATGAAAGAAATTTTCAAGTGCGTGATCGCTATGTGGGAAAATAACCACAAAAGTATGAAAAGTTAAAATTACACGATCGCAGATCTCTTGTTGTCTGGAATATTTTATGAAAGAAAATTTAAGAGTTTCATATGTGGAAAAATTTGCAAGCGCTTGATCCGTGCGTGAGATCATAATCACGAATGTATTTGGACTGCAAGAAGGAAATCAAGACCGCGCGAACGCGAAGAGGTTGTTTGTGAAATTGCATATCTTGAGGAAATACTATGAAAAATGAAGATAAAAAGGTAACATCTACAAATAAAGACAAATTATATGAACAGTTTTTACTCTCGTTATTCATTTGATGGCAGAAAATAAAGATTTTAGGATTGCAAATACTTAACACAATAATGAAAAATGCGGAAATAAAGAATGCAAATCAGTCAAAATTGTAGAAAAAGGCGAAATTGAGGAATGCGAATTGGAGATTAATTTGCATTCTTTAAGTCGTTATTTTTACTTCCGTAAACACTTTCTTCCCCTAAAGTAGCCACGGCCTAAAATATTGGGGCAGAAGAAAGCTCTGTGGTGTTTTAAGTGAATTCCAGGCAATATTCAGATATTTGTACATAGATTATTCAATCACATTTTGTTCCAACATCTTTCGCCATTTTTGAAGCAGCTACATGAAACCATTCATCAAGAATTTGACACCTTTCTGTGTGATGAACTGGTCCAGTGGCCTAGCTAAGGGGGGGGGCGGACCGCCTCGGGTGACGTTTACTCTAGCTACGCCACTGAACTGGTCTAAGTGTTTTTTTTATAAACTTCCAGAGAATTGACGTTCTTCCAATTAAGAGAATTTTGTAGGTATCGAAATAAGTGGTAATCATAAGGTGTAAGATCATAGAAGATATCCCAGCCAAGTTGTACAATTTCTACCAGATCTGCAAAGAGACATGATGTCTAGCATTGTCCTGATGCAAGACGACATTCTTTCGATTGACCAATTCAGGACGCTTTTAATCCATTACTGCCTTTAATCGGCTCAACTCTGAACTGTCTGGTTTTGCGGAAAGAGCTCATAATACAAAATCATATTAAAATCTATCAAAAACACCTTCTTCAGATGCAAACAAGCTTTTGGAGTGCTTAACAGAGGGTCATTTCGTTTTCCATGAGACTATTTTCGCATTAAATTGTTGCAAACAATTCATTCTTTATCGTCTGTGATCGTTCTTTTAAAATAAATGGGTCGTTTTGTTGCGCTTGCGCAGAGAATCGTAAATGGAAATGTGATTTTTTTCGTTAAATAATGAGGCATTCAGACATCGTAGTGATTCACGTTTTCAAATGTCTTACAACATTCATATGACATATGCGGAGTATCTCTAGGATATCCTGTGTCGTGTGACTTGGATTATTTTTTAATCAGTGTTTCGATATGGTTATCATTAACGACTACAGGCTTGCTGTGGCATTCTTAATCTCCCAGTTCAATTTTTTCACTTCTGAACCCAACGAACTACTTACGAACAGTATTCTCAGCTATGTGCCATCTCCATTTGCTGTTTGTACAGCGTTTTGTTTTTATTTGTTTTGTTGGGTTTTTTTTTTTCGAAAATAAAACAGCATGAAATGACGAAAATCCATATTCTTTTCCTTCATTCTGACTTAACGTAAAAACATTTAAAATTTACAATCCACACACGAATCGCACAGAAAGTAATATTTAATTCTAAAAATATACAATATATGGCACAAGGCAAAAATTGGTTGAATGTTTGAAAGACAATTGCTAGTCTTCTTTATCTTAACTTTAAACTTAGCTAATTATATTCAATGACCCCATAATGAAATGAAAATGATTTGCGAGATTTTAATGTACAACAAGTATCAATTGGTATGGGAACCTGTCCACCATCTACTCTTGAAGAATAAATGTGGGAACATGTAATCAAAAATTAAAAAATAAATGCATAAATACATAAAATAAAATCCCTTCTGTCACCTAACGTGGCGGGAGGAAGAATATTAAACTATATGGCACTAAAAAAATGGTTTAATGATTTATTCCTTAGCTAAGTTGGAGTGGCGCTGAAACTAAAACAAAATCACATCTATTCTAACCTACAGAGCTGGGTGAATATGTCGTTCTTAGGAGAGAATATTCTTCAATCAGTCAGTTCCAAAATGCAACTCAAAATCAGCCCCATGAATTCGCACCAGTCGAGCCACATTAATTCACTTTCCGCATCTCTGTATCCGCCCAGAATTTGATGTTGAAGAACGTAACCAGATGATGGGGTGAAGGGGGTAACTTTCTTCCTGTGAACTTCCTGTGTCGTCCATACCACCGTTTAAATCACATCCAGCAAAACACAGAAACACATGTTTCATCTTCTAGTGACGGAATCATTTTACCACAAATGGAACAGTTATCTAGAATAAAGAAACATCCTTGAAGCATGTGAACCATGTAATTTTAAATATTTTCACGTATCATACGACCGCGGAAACAGATGCACTCTGACCAAATTACCAGCCTCGTTATGAAAGTTTTTTTTTTTTTGCCAACTGAGAACGCATTTTGAATCACCAACCAAATGAGTGATGCCTCATCATTAGTAAGCCGTTTCAAAAAGGGCACCCAAAGCGATAACAAGCGATAACAAGCGATACACATCCTTCATCAGGCCAAGTATATTGATCAGATCGTTTCGCACAACCCCATCTCTAATATACATTGTAATACCTTACACGACAACGTTCAGAGTGGACAGTCGTCACGCTATTCTCACTGTGTGTCAGTATTCGCGTTTGAAGAAGACAACGAAGACATTTTCCGATATACAAGAGTAAGTTTCTCAAGTCAGGAAAAGTCTTTACAGCATCTTCCATCCAGAAGTTGACGTCATTATGGTCTTCCCAGCATTATCCTTCCAGAATTTGTCGTCATTATAGTCTTCCCAACATCTTCCTTCCACAAGTTGCCGTCATTATAGTCTTCCCAGCCTCTTCATTCCAGAAGTTGACGTCATTATAGTCTTCCCAGCCTCTTCCTTCCAGAAGTTGACGTCATTATAGTTTTTCCAGCCTCTTCCTTCCAGAAGTTGACGTCATTATAGTCTTCCCAGCCTCTTCATTCTAGAAGTTGACGTCATTATAGTTTTTCCAGCCTCTTCCTTCCAGAAGTTGACGTCATTATAGTCTTCCCAGCCTCTACATTCCAGAAGTTGACGTCATTATAGTCTTCCCAGCCTCTTCCTTCCAGAAGTTGACGTCATTATAGTATTCCCAGCCTCTTCATTCCAGAAGTTGACGTCATTATAGTTTTTCCAGCCTCTTCCTTTCAGAAGTTGACGTCATTATAGTCTTCCCAGACTCTTCCTTTCAGAAGTTGACGTCATTATAGTTTTTCCAGCGTCTTCCTTCCACAAGTTGACGTCATTATAGTCTTCCCAGCCTCTTCCTTCCAGAAGTTGACGTCATTATAGTCTTCCCAGCCTCTTCCTTCCAAAAGTTGACGTCATTATAGTTTTTCCAGCCTCTTCATTCCAGAAGTTGACGTCATTATAGTCTTCCCAGACTCTTCCTTTCAGAAGTTGACGTCATTATAGTCTTCCCAGACTCTTCCTTTCAGAAGTTGACGTCATTATAGTCTTCCCAGACTCTTCCTTTCAGAAGTTGACGTCATTATAGTTTTTCCAGCGTCTTCCTTCCACAAGTTGCCGTCATTATAGTCTTCCCAGCCTCTTCATTCCAGAAGTTGACGTCATTATAGTCTTCCCACCCTCTTCCTTCCAGAAGTTGACGTCATTATAGTTTTTCCAGCCTCTTCCTTCCAGAAGTTGACGTCATTATAGTCTTCCCAGCCTCTTCCTTCCAGAAGTTGACGTCATTATAGTCTTCCCAGCCTCTTCCTTCCAGAAGTTGACGTCATTATAGTCTTCCCAGCCTCTTCATTCCAGAAGTTGACGTCATTATAGTCTTTCCAGCCTCTTCATTCCAGAAGTTGACGTCATTATAGTCTTTCCAGCCTCTTCCTTCCAGAAGTTGACGTCATTATAGTCTTCCCAGCCTCTTCCTTCCAGAAGTTGACGTCATTATAGTCTTTCCAGCCTCTTCCTTCCAGAAGTTGACGTCATTATAGTCTTCCCAGCCTCTTCATTCCAGAAGTTGACGTCATTATAGTCTTTCCAGCCACTTCTTTTCAGAAGTTGACGTCATTATAGTCTTCCCAGCCTCTTCCTTCCACAAGTTGCCGTCATTATAGTCTTCCTAGCATTATCCTTCCAGAATTTGCCGTCATTATAGTCATCGCAGCATCTTCCTTCCAGAAGTTACCGTAATTATAGTCTTCTCAGCATCTTTATTCCAGAAATTACCGTCATTATATTCTTTCCAGCCTCTTCCTTCCACAAGTTGCCGTCATTATAGTCTTCCTAGCATTATCCTTCCAGAATTTGCCGTCATTATAGTCATCGCAGCATCTTCCTTCCAGAAGTTACCGTAGTTATAGTCTTCTCAGCATCTTTATTCCAGAAATTACCGTCATTATATTCTTTCCAGCCTCTTCCTTCCAGAAGTTGACGTCATTATAGTCTTTCCAGCCTCTTCTTTTCAGAAGTTGACGTCATTATAGTCTTTCCAGCCTCTTCTTTTCAGAAGTTGACGTCATTATAGTCTTTCCAGCCACTTCTTTTCAGAAGTTGACGTCATTATAGTCTTCCCAGCCTCTTCCTTCCACAAGTTGCCGTCATTATAGTCTTCCTAGCATTATCCTTCCAGAATTTGCCGTCATTATAGTCATCGCAGCATCTTCCTTCCAGAAGTTACCGTAATTATAGTCTTCTCAGCATCTTTATTCCAGAAATTACCGTCATTATATTCTTTCCAGCCTCTTCCTTCCAGAAGTTGCTGTCATTATAGTCTTCCAGCATTATCCTTCCAGAATTGGCCGTCATTATAGTCTTCTCAGCATCTTCCTTCCAGAATTTCCAGTCATTATTGTCTTTCCTGCATCTTCATTCCAGACGTTGCCATCATTATAGTCTTATGGCAAGACATGTATATGCTCGGCATTTCAAGACCGCACTCAGAAGAATGCAAATCTCGTGACGCACCTTTGGAGCCCTGTGGCTCCCAAACGAGTCGAAACAGAGTTCTTTCTAGCTTGACTATATTGGTACACGGAAGCAGAAGCACCGATAATCAGTAAAGGATAAGGGTTTATCTGTTATAGTTGCCAATTGTAAAAAAGAAAAGTAACGTGATTTAGTTGGATATGACGTAATAAATGTAAGTTCTGCGAAATTGAGTAATGCTGCAAATTCACATTCTGAATGTTGAATCCAAAAGCCAAAGACAGTTTCAAATTGAAAGGAAATGTTAACGTGTCATATTATCAGTCGCGGAATTTACCACCTCATTAACAGTTATATAACCGCGAGAAATGATGGAATGAGGTCTCAGATCATTTGTCACATTCTGGTACATCATCAACTGTTGTTTTACAAAAGCCAGATGGAAACTTGCGTATAGATGAAAGTCAAGGAGAAGAATATTTTCTTAAGACTTCTAATGATCATGACCAAGATCAAGGACACATCATTTATCAGAGCCTCCTTATTCATATTATGGCACGCAAAATGATCCCACTAAAACCATGGAGCTAAATGATAAGCAACATCCACATTAGTCTCAATGGGCCAACCAAAGAAATTATAATTAGTGATGACTCGCTTAAGACGTCCTTCTGCATTTGTATTGCTCTTTCTGATCATTTGTATTGCTCTTTCTGATCATTTGTATTGCTCTTTCTGATCATTTGTATTGCTCTTTCTGATAATATTCTGAGCCTGAATATCGCGTTGCTTGTTCCGCTGTCTTTAACGAACCCACACTGTTCTTGTCCTATCTGTGGCCTGATTCTGCTGCGCCCTCTATTCATCAGAATACGAATGATGAAGTTTGTTGTGTGGCTCATTAGGCTGATTGTTCGTTGGAGTTTACATTCGTTTGCGCCTGGTTTCTTAGACAGTGCTATGAAAATAGATCTACTGAGATCTTCCAGTATATCACTACTGTTGTAGATTTCAGGAGGACGTCCACCTATGTTTTATAGATTACGTAAAGACGTTCAACAAAATACGCCACAAAGATCTGTTGGAACTGCTCAGCAACTTTGATATATTTGGGAAAGATAGAATGAATAAGAACCTATAATGGCAGGAAACGGTCTGCATGCGGATAGGGAATGAGTTCAGCAGATATACAAAATTAAAAAGGGGCGTAAGGCAAGGATGTGTCTTCTCACCGGACTTATTCAACCTATACAGCGAGGCAATTCTGAGAGAACTGGAAATTCTACTAGGATTCATCATTGGCGGCCACAATCTTAACAACATAAGATATGCAGATGATATGCAGTGCTGATCGTAGACACGGAAAAGAAATTACAAAACCTCCTACAGAAGGTAGCAAAGGAGAGTGAGAAGAAGGGACTAAGCATAAACTATAAGAAGACAGAATGCATGGTCATCAGTAAAAGGATAAGCCCCAAATGTGATTTACAGGTCGGGGACATTAAAATCAAGCAGGTGGAAAAAATTTAAATATCTGGGAAGTGTTCTGACAAAGGACGGTAAGTGCGACGTTAAGATCAGAAGACGTACTGGGATGACCTAAGACGCATTCCAAAAACTAGACAGAATGATTTCGTTGGTAACAAAGAAAAGAGTACTGAACTGTTACGTGATATCTATCCTCCTTTATGAAGAAGAGTCTCGAGGTATGGTTCTACAGAAAGATGCTAAGGATACCATAGGTTGAACATGTTAGCAACGATGAGGTTTTGGAGAGGATGCAAACAAGGTGGAAGCTTATACTTAACATCAGGAAGAGGTAGCTGAAATTTCTATGGCACATAATGAGAAAGGACGGCTTGGAGAATCTGATACTTACAGGGCGGATAACGGGAAAGACATACAAAGGAAAGCAACGCGTGACATAGCTAACGGACTTAAGCAAGTGGATGATAGAACAGGGTTTGGCTGAAGTAGCAAAAGGACAAAGCATATTGAGAACTACAAGGGATAGGAGGAGTGGAGAGCCATAATTGTCTACGTCCTGAAGGGACACGGCACATAAAAGAAGAAGCTTAAGACATTGTAGTACGAAACGATCATGAGCTCTCACGAAAGAGTAGAAGAAAAATAGCCATACAGATAACAGTCTACTAAGGGGGTATCAAATTCCTAAAAATGGTAGTGGTAGTCAAATTTAAATATTTGAAGAGAGGAACTATATTCTCCTCCGCGGAAATTACCCATATTCAGTTTGTGTGATTACTTAATTGAGTATCGACCACTACGATATATGACTTTAAAACACTTTTTATAATTAAAATTACATGAGATTTATTAGATGTTCTACATTTCAGCTGGTATCTTTAATGCTTGCAAATTTTCATGATGCTCCAAGTTATCAGCTACTAGATTGTTAAAACTGTAGGCAAGTTATTTACATACGCCCTTTCGTGTTTGTATCAAATTTTCACACGCAAAATAACATCTTAACAAGTACGAGAAATATAAGATGTTATTCGGTTATGTCAACAATATTGGGCACGCCCATTTTTTGTTCTAAGTAAAAAATATTTAGAACATGAACAAAAAAGTAAAAAATAATGAGACTGCCGCTGTTGAAAAACTTACATCATCTCCATTTTATATTTACCATTCTTTTTCCTTTATCGCTTTTCAGTCGCTTCCGGCTGACAACAATCAATCAAAATTAAATACAAGCACGCCATTAATGGTAGGCCCTTTCTATTTTAACATAGTAACAAAATTCGACTACTTTCCAGTTCCTAAATTTGGAATGAAGGAAATAATTTGAATCGATCAGTAGCTGTATGTTTTTGTGTTCCAAATTACAATTTTCCCTTTAAAAAAATATTCTGGGGTGCGCTGTCATAATGATGAGCAAGATAGTTTGATTGACAATTAATACTGTGAAGTTCAATTCTCACCGAGAGCCTCATACTCGTGGCCTTGTGGACAACCTAAACTAATCAGTAAGCTGCTTATAAGGGAATGGTGTATGCCTTCTCGTTCGTATGCAGAATATAAAAAATTGGGTGCCTGTCGTAGAGTTAACAAACTCATATCACAGACCATTTATTGGTGGAGTATGTTCGATTGTTATTGTAGCCTTGTGCTAGACAATGTACAGCTTAGTAAACTGTCTTCCGCTGTAAAAAAATAAAAATAAATAAATAATAAGCGTAATGCAGCCGTTTTGGTTGTATCGTTATGGTGAGCGACTGTAAGTGTCTGATATCATTTTACTGTCCATTGTTTTGTTTTGTTTTTGTTTTTGTTTTTTTAACATTTCACTCCAAACAAGACAATAAAGACATTAAGGCTTACTAAGAGTAAAGGAAAGTGAGAAAACTTTATTGAGGAGAAAGGGAAATAAAAGATCAAGATTCAAAATGGCAGACGATAACAATCTGTGTCGCATTTAAATTTTTAAAGATCGTAGTGGATAGAAAAGCAATGTCGTGTTTCTTACACTAAACCAGATGTTGACTGCTCGACGACACAAGGCAGAATGCGAAAACGCGTCTCTGTGCATCATAACTCGACGCATGTTTTCGGTATTAAATGATAAAATGAACTTTATATATTGACCAGTAGAAATAACTTCCGCTAAAAGACACTGACTTTGATTTGGAGCCGATACGACGGATATAAATTCCTTGATTCAACGCCACAGAAGACAGAGGGAGAGAGACCCGGTTGAGATGTCGACACGCAGAGGTTGGTCAAGAACGCTGCGGGCAGACCGAGACTTAAAGCGATACTTTGCAACTTTCATCCTTCGCCGCCACCGTCTTCACTGAAAACATCAGCCGACAGCCATGACAAACATTCTTTCTTTTTCTTTCTTCCTTCCCCACTCTGTCGCCTTTTACAACAGCAACGAGTAGTATACTGGCTTTGTATATATGTAAATAAATTATACATTTATTTACCCAAAATATGATGTATTCCTTTTCCTAGACTTTACGTTTGCTGAGGCGAAGAAGAAATAAACCTTTTCAGTAGAAACAACAACAGTGACAACTTCTGCCTTCCAGGTTACTCATACTTCGTTTCCGTAACAGCAAGAATTCGGAAGCAGCGGTAATATTTTTATAAAATTTATTGAAAATATATTTTCAGTCTGAAAAACATTCTTGCTTAATTATCGATTTCTGATTCCGTTGCAGTCATGTTGCAAACCGCATACCGGATACTTCTCGTATCTTTTTCTTTCGAGTTCAGATATTAGGACTATTAGAAAGCCTTTTTTCCAAATGGTTAAAGACAAAACCTTAAGTTATTTGGTTATGCAGCCATTTTATAGTTAAAATAACTTTTCTATTTTTATTATTAGCATAAAATATTAATCTAAGTTCATCGAAATCTTAGATAAAACATTTTATTATTAATGTTGACTGGCTTTTGATTTTTTCAAAATTGTTGCTTGTTGTTTTTGGGCAGTTCGACATGGTGAGTGATGACATGGTTATCTACGAGATATACTGTTGAGCACGTTTGATAAGTATTTCGGTTAGATTTTTTACGGCTTAACCCTTTGTGAATTATTTAAAGCTTATACATTTTAGGGGATTATAAGAATAATTCTTTTTTATTTTTTTGCGATTGAATATTTCATTAATGATTTTTTTTAGATAACCTTTTTTTTAGATGATTCTTTCTGCATACTGCTCCTACTATTTAACCCATAGCTGGGTAGTTACGCCTTAGTGAATACTAGCAGTAGAGCCCGGCGTTGCCCGGGGATGTAACAGTAAGAGATAGATCAAGTATCGACCATCATAAAGACTGAAAAATAAAATTGACAAAGATTATTGTTTAAGGTTGACAGACACACATGTCTTAATTAGTTTTTTTTTGTTTTTTTTTTGTTTTTACGAATTGGTCAAACCCAAACTCCAACAAAAACATTGTTTTCAATCGTTATGAGTCTACCGATTGAATAGAATTTCATTATAAACAATTGTCTTGTAAATGGAATTTTTAAAGCATTCTGAATGTAAAAAAAAATAAAGAAAAAAGTGTGCAAGACAATAAGAAACACTACCCGCCAAAAAAAAAGTGAAGTTTTGTTGAAATCGGTTGAAAAAATGTAGGAAATCCGATCCCATATATAAACGAACACACACACAAACAACCTGGGTTTTATAATAAGTATAACTCGATATGAGTTGTCCCCCTTTCATTCTGGCGACAGAATCGTGTTTTATCGTGTTTTCAAATTGATTTTGTGCAAAAACAATTGTGTTTTTCCAATTTTTGGCGCTGTCAGAACCACCGCAAGATAATTTTACGTAGTCCTGTGAAGTTTTGTTGAAATCGGTTGAAAAATGTAGGAAATCCGTCCCATTTTATAAACGTACAGACACACACACAATCTGCGTGTTATAATAAGTAAGATAACGAACTCAACAGGAATTCGAATTCATCTGATAAGGAAAATATTAATCTCCGTTTTAATAAGAAAATGTTGAAAAATTTTCTTATAAATATCTTTATGAAATAAATTTTAATTACTGTGGATATAAAGAAATCGGCCTCCTCCTCTGTTCTTGACATGGTTAAGGGTTAAAATTACTGTTAACACTAAATCTAACCATGCGGAATTACAGATAAAGGAACATGAATAAATAACGGAAAATACCAATTCACTTTTTAATCCCAGCGTTTCAAATAGTTTAAAACGAACTCTTAAAACACGACTTTCACTGAGTAAAATTTAATATAAATCTTCATTTGAACCTGATTTTAAATGATTATTTTTCTTTTTCTTTTTCTTTTCATCATTTAACTCCTGACATATGATCCCTTCCAGCTTGATAGCTTTATTTGTTTGGAATCAAGAACTGATCCGTTATTTGCCATCTGCTCTTATCGTCTTACATTAATAAGTTAATTGTTCCAATCAACAATTTCTCTCAAGCCTAGTTCCGTTTGATACCGACAGGCATTGTTTGCCAGATGATAATGAGACGAATACGCCACTGTATTCTTGTTTTTGACCAACATTTCTGTTTCAAAGTAAATACTGCCGCTTCCTCGAAATTTGATATTTGAATATGGCGACATGACTACTTGATATTTATCAAATGATATCCGTAATTATCCGATGAACACGCATCCTGTCAGATTCGAACTTTAATTATATTGATAGAGATCGACTGAAAAAAAAAGCGTTACTCGAGCCATAATTTTTAAACGACGTACGTAATAATGGCTTTTCTACAGATTCTTTTTTTTATTTGCCAAATAGAGAAATAAAAACTTCTTTTTAATAACGTTTAATTCAGAACAATGAGAGAGAATTTAAATGATACCGACCTCTAATCTTTGTATTTAGTCACGAGCAAGAAACTTCTCTCTATGATCTCTATTCTTAATTAATTAGACTTTAGGAAACTTTCTTTGTTTATCTGTCTTTCTGTCTTGTTGCGGGCGTACTGGTCGAATGTTTAGGTGGAAAACACGTGTCTCCTGGTATATTTATCCCACAACAAAAATATCGGACTCGAAATGTGAGTCCGGGCAAAGTAACAACAAAACTATATATAAACAAATGATAATGCCTGTACTAACAAAACAAAGGTATACATAGGCAATTGAAGATTGTTGCGCGCGACAAAACAATGAACATGAATGAAAACATTTAAAAACTAAAGAATGTGTTTGTGGTTTGTCTGTGTGCAGTTTGATGTAGGAGAAAGTCCTAAAAAAATGAAGTGGAAGGTGTGTGTGTGTGTGTGTGTGTGTGTGTGTGTGTGTGTGTGTGTGTGTGTTCCCCAGTGGGGAATTTTTTTTTTTTAGAAAAGTAAGTGGGGTAACTCCACAATACCCCCTTCCAGATGGGAAGAATTTTATTCTCTCCATATGTTCATAAAGTTTGTATATGTCTGTTTTGTCCCGCGTAGGCTGAAAAAAAAGGAGTCGAACAGTATGGTTGTGATATGTGTTTAAACATATCGACGAAAATGTACTTGTCTGAAGCACTGTGTCATCAGGGTGCTATATAATCCTCTAGTGGGTCAGAATTGTAGCATGTCCTGGAAGATATGTCGATAGTTAGAAAAAGAGTGTTCAACGGTCGGTATTATTAAAATTTTGTTGTTTCAAATGCTCCAACTTTAAAATATCTGCTATTATTGTCGATTTTTCATGGAGACGCAACTATCTCCGTGTATTATTAAATCGTACTTAAAGATTGTTTGTGTTAAGTTCTAGAATAAAAATAAAGTGAAACGTGTGTACGTGCGTGTGTGTGTGTGTGTGTGTGTGCACATCTTACCGTTCCTGGGTGAAAGAGGAAAAAGAGGATGACATAGAATATCACTCGCTAGGAAGCGGCGTTTTTTTTTTTTTTTTTTTGAAAGTAAGTAGGGTAACTCTTCTCTCTCTCTCTCTCTCTCTCTCAGATTAACACACACAGATGTATGCGTGTATCAGAATGGCAAAGACAATATATTGTCATTACTTCCGGTAATCCGTCCTCGAGTATGACGATAAACTACATCCACGTCCTGGGTATGACGATAAACTACATCCGCGTCCTGGATAAGACGATTAGCTACATCCAACAGCAAGGCCTCTCTGATAAGGAGGTTTTGAGGAGCGTGGAACCACCTCATAATTGCTAGTGTTCCCAGGTCCACCCTGACCCGGGGTGATAACACCTGTTATGGCCCAACTATGGGCAAATAGTTAACCCCCAAACTGAGGTAAAAAACTATGAAAGTGTAAAAATAGGTTTTAATACCAGAAATACTTTGTAAAAAATTATTACCAGCAATACATTTTTGAAAAACAAATATTACCAGTAATGCATTTTTGTAAAAAAAAAACAAATATTACCAGCTATACATTTTTTGACAAAATATATTACCAGCGAAGGAAAAATATTGCCAGAAATAAATTTTTTGAAGGAAAAAAATGTTAACAGAAATTGATTTTTGAAAAAAAATATTACCAACAATTTAAATTTTGTCGGCATTAAATAACCCATTGAGTTTGATATGCCGTAAAACAAACTAAACCAAACCAAACTTCCGGTAATTTCCGGTAATTTATTTTCAGTTCATATATATTTTACATGTTTGATCAATTATTTATATATGAGGCTGGGCTGAAAAGTTCATAGGCTGACTTTAAAAGAATAATGCTAGAACTGTGAAATCTTGCATGCATTAATTTCAACTCTTCATATTAATAACTGTATTGTTTCTTTCCAGGTAACTAATATCTGACTGTTCAAGGAAGTCTTCAAAAGTCAATACTAAGTCGTTACTACAGGGTGCGAGTGCTATTTGAGGACATTTTTAGTATGTTAAATAAACAGTAATATCTTAGCAAACAATGTATATATTTAATTCAAATTGACACAAATATCCTTCATGATACTTCTTTATTTAATTATTCTATGAAATCACCTTTGGCTTCAATGACTGCTTCTATTCGGACTCGAAACCGTCCACAGGCTGTAATTAAGTGGTTCCTATTCATTTTGGACATCATCTGGACAATGGCGGCCTTCAGTGCAGCTATGGTACTATGAGGATGTCGATTAGACTCCTTTTCAACGATGCTCCACACGTAATAGTCCATGGGATTTAAATCTGGCGAGTTAGGGCGCCACATGTTGGGGGGTCACATGATCGTAAAAATTCTCTGATAACCAATTCTGGGTTACAATGGCTCTGTGAGAAGGTGCAGAGTCTTGTAGAGAGACATATGGCCTTCCATTGCATATTTGATTTATCCAGGGCTTAACAACCCTTTTAAGAACATTAATGTATCCAGCAGCATTAACCCTAAGACCTTGTGGGAAAATGTAAGGTGACATGACATGACCTTCACTGCTTACCATCACAGTAGCCAGATATTTGGTGTGCATCACCCTGGGTACTTCAGAAGAAGATGCACATAGCCACCTGTCATCCCGTCTGTTTGTTTTCTGATTTTGGTCAAAGTTTTTTCATCAGAGAAAAACCAAAGCATGCCATGTTCGTGGGGACTTTTCACTTTGTTCAGCAACCATTTTGAATGCATGAGACGGTTTTCTGGTATCTTTGCCGATATGAATTGGCCTTTCCTCATTACATATGACTTATATCGAATGTCTCGATGTACTACGGTTCTGATAGTCCACTCTGATACCTGGAGTTCTTTGGCGATGGACCTCATTGATCTTCTGGGGTTCTCATCGATGATGTTTTGAACATTCCATATAAATTCTGGTGTTCTCACGGTATCAGAGCGCTGTTAATGTTTTTTTTTCTTTTTACTACAGGAGAAACATTGCCATCACATCCCTCTAGCTCCAACCAAAACTTATGAACAAATGATCTGGCAACATGTAAAAGGTTACTGATTTTTAAATCACTATGTTTTGCAGCAAAAGCAACAATGACTGCATGTCTTTTCATTTCTTGGGTTAACATCATCCTCTGACTGGGTTATCTGAAATAAAAAAAAATAATATTATAAATGATTTGAGTGTCTAGTGAACTCAAAACAATATGTCCTCAAATAGCACTCGCACCCTGTAATTACTTTTGAAGTCTTCTTGAAAATGGACAATCGCCATGTTATCAAGTACCTTTAGAAAAGAGTTTAGCCCCTCCCCCCCCCAAGACATTCATGTTGACATGGTTGCTACATTAGGGAATGACGCTCCAGCTTTGTCAACTGTACAAAAGTGGGCAGCTGAATTTAGGAAGAGAGAACCTTCAGTCTGACCCAAGATTTGGACGTCCTGCAACTGCCACAACCGAGGAAAACATGTGTTCACCACATGGTGATGGTTGACAAGCGATTGAGTATGATTGAAAGAAGATCGCATAGAAGAATATAGAGAATCCATGTCCGGAGTAGGGCCCAAAGTGTTACATTATAGATGAACAGGACCAATCGTTAATAATTGGGTGTATATTATTTCTTTTATGCTATAAGTTATATTTATTTCAAATCAGATTAATTTAACTTTAAATTTTCTAATTTTACTAAAATAACGTGTCAAATATATATATTTATTTTTGAAAGGATTTTAAAATAGAAAAATTTGTTTGTTTACAAATTTCTTAAAATTAAGAAAATGGCCGCTTTTAAGAAAATTTTAAGAAATCGAAAATAAATTTGACCTTCCAATCTATATAATTTCTATCTGAAATACACCAGAATATTTTACTTAATGGAAATAATAAATTTAATTATTAAACGTTCAATTAAAGCTAAAATGAAATGTTCAAAAAAGATTTTTCATTTTTTAAATTTAATTTTAAACCTTAGGTTTAATTTAAGCCCAAAAAGTGAAGGTCTTTACATGATGTGAGTTTGGAACTCTCATTAGCAATGTATGAGGGTAATGTTAAACTAAGAATAATTTTCTTCAATGTTTTTCAATGGTGATGGGTGACAGGCGATTGACTATGATCGGTAGATATACCTTCACGAAAGAGGGTTGCATACAAGAATGTAGAGAGAATCCACGTCCGGAGTAGGCCCTAAAGCCACACACCCACTGGTCGATGGTGATTAATGTGATACGTATGTGAGTGTGGGGATCTCATTAGCAATGTATAAGAGTAACGTTACCCTAAAATAGTCACCATATGATTTTGAAAACATTTAAATAGCTTAATATATTTTATATTTTCAAAAAGTTGTTATTATCAAAAAAATAATGTCCTTTTCTAAAGAAACCCACCTCTCTAAAGAATAACAAATAATCATTTTTTTTTTTTTAACTGCTACTATCTAACAATTATTATTATTTTTATAATCTTTAGAAGAGGTTTGGCAGGATTAATTGTAATTTGAGGATTGTATGTGTTGTAGAGTAGTTTTCACAGTGGAGGCTTGTATTTCGCTGAGTCGGTCCTAAAAAGTTCGACGTACAAAACGTTAGGAACTTGTTATAATAGTTAATGACGCAGCAATCTAGTTGTGGTGGTTGATACTTTAATGTCCGACATCGACTGACTCACCAACTCACTGAGCCCCTTCGCGACTGCTACTACTACTACTACTTATTATAGGTGGGAGAGTCTATTAACAATAGAATAGGTATGTTCCAGTATAACAGTATGAAAAAAAATTGATTTTCTTTTGTAATTTGAGGATTGTAGGTAACGAAAATACATTTTTTCTAAATTAAAAACTGATTCTCTTTTTAAAAAGTTTATTACTGGATTTTTTTTTATCTTTGTATATTTAATAAATATTTTAAAGTCTTCACATCATTAAATTATATATAGCTGGAAAAATTACTTTTTATAAATCTAAATAGATTTTAAACTGAAACCATTATTCGGCTGTGGGAAAATTGCAACAATTACAATAAACACTTCCCACATTAACAACTCCAAAGACCACAGCGTAGTTGGTATTTTCATTAGAAGAGAAAGATAAATGAAAAAAAAAAAAAAAAAAAACATAAAAAAGAGAGACAACACGGGGGTTGAAGAAAATAAATTAAAAAGAGAAAGTGGAAAGGAAAAGACATACAAAGCAACGCTTGGGAGACAAAATGTCACATATATTTATAAATATGAAAATTCCTTCATTAAATATTTGTGCTAGCAAAAGTGTCTTTGCTGAGTTATTTCTGGATATATGCAATTATCATGTAGTCTATTTATCATGCATAAGTAGACTACGTGATATGAATATTTTCTATGTGCTTATGTACCTCCAGGACGTGTAGGATTATGGTTCTCCACAATTTCCTCTCTTTTGTAACTCATAGTAAGGTTTGTTTTTTTGCTATCTCTCCTAATCCCTGTAGATTATTAGCTGCTTTCCTCTGCCTCTCTTGCCTTCTCTTGTCTTAGAAATTTGAACTTTCCCTTTCCGATTCTAAGGATCCGTTCTGTTCCATTTCCTTAAAATCACATGTTCAGTTCATGGGATTCTCAGCACCTGTGAGGAGATTGTCAAAATAACTATTTAATCACCATTATTTTTAAACAAATAAAATCTGTTTATATTCCTGAGATTATTTTCACTATTTACCTTATCTGGACTGTTATTCTCATCTTTATTGCCATATGTACGCCCTGGCCTTCTTCAGGTGACTGGAATTTCGAACTGAACTCTTTATTGCATCCAACATTTCTAGTTTCACGTGCCATGCCTCTTACCGATGGCCCACTTACCTCCTTTTAACTCAATTCTCCGAGTTTGTGTTCTGCAGTAGCCAGGTATTGAACTCACAACAAACGCTTTATCCACTGAGGACACCAGTGTATGAATTTTTGGGACTTATAAACTTAATGTCTCAGTAACCATTTTTACCGGAGCTCATTATTATTATTGTTTTTTTCTCTAGTACTGTATTAGTGTCTGTCTATATTTCTGAGATGAGGTATTATGCACATTATTTACATTATTCAGACTATTGTCCTCATCTTTGTCGCCATATTTATTACAACATTTCGGCCGCTCGGACCTTCTTCAGGTGGTTGGAATGTTGAACTGAACCCTTTATTTCGCTCACTGAGGTAGACTGTTCTAGTTCCACGTGCCATGTTTAATGGATGTCAGGTATCAGTCCTGAAAGTTCTCTACTGCCTTAACCGGGTATTGAACTCACACTCTTTGGATCCTGTCACTGGATCTAACCAACGCCTTTATCTACCGTGTCATGTGTCCTTGAGGACATCTGTGTATGAATTTCTGAGTATTATAAATCTAATGTCCCATAAACCATTTTTACCAGTGCTCATATTGCAATTTTTTGCTGTTTTATCATTACATTTTTTTTTACCAGAGCTCATATTGCAACTTTTTGTTGTTATTATTGCTTTTCTCTGGCACTCCTTATTTCTGGTTTCCATACTGTATTCATTTCTATGCTTGGTCGGCTCAGGAGATTTTTGTGGCCTAGTATATGTGCTGATCCTTAAGTTTACGAATTTTCCAATGGTGTTCCTTGTCTATGATCTCAGTCTGATCCCACAGAGGGCGGTGATCTCCCTTCTCTCTTGTCTCCACTATTATCTTCGGCTATGACAATATTTAGAATATATATAGCCTACATATATAAACAGTACATATATTACCTGTTTTAGAAGCTAAAAAAACGTTGTTGTTTTTTAAGAAAAACGCCAGAAAGAAAGATAATATACCAAATAATTGTACATAAATAAGCAAACATAAAGATAAAAAAGTTTGATAACTGTGAAAAATTGTAACAAATAAAAATAAAAATATAATACTGGGAGATTATGAAGCTATTATTTATAATATATCTTAACTTTTTGACAGTAATAACACCTAAATTATCAACTGATAAAAAAGTAAATAATCAATACATATACAAATACAAATAGATATGATAATCAAAAATATATGATATGAATAAATATTATAATCAAAATAGTATAATATATACAATAAATGAATTAAATAAATAATTGTGAATTATATTAAATTACTAGTTTTAATCAATATTTCTGGGGAAGGTAGTTAAACTAAAAATATTTGTCTGCTACAGCTGATAAATGCTAAAAGCTCTTTGCTATGAATTGAGCCCTCTGGTAGTCGGTAATACTTATATCTCGTATATAATGCGTTCAAAATTTAATTTCTCCGTAGCTGATGGCCTAAGGGTGAAAGTCTCCGACCAATGTCAAATCAGTTGGGTTTCGACCCCGGCTTAAAGCAATCGCATGTCTAGCCACACTGATGAGCTATGATAAAACGAAACTATCTATCTATCTTATATATATATATATATATATATATATATATATATATATGTGTGTGTGTGTGTGTGTGTACGAAATATGATAACGATACTATTCCATATATCTATTTACAAAATAAAATAACTCTTGAGATGCAAAAAATATAATTTCACATCGTCAAATAAGTTATTGTAAATATTTATAATAAAAAATAAATATAATCTGAATTTCACATTGTATATTTATCAAATAAATATATGTGCATCCTGATAAGTTTACTATCATTTATTGGTTAATGCCAATTTTGTTGTGAAAACCATTATGTACATAAAAATGGCAGTGTCTATCAGGACGTAGAAAATGAAGCATCAAATTCACAATAATTCAAGATTTGAAACTATCAAGATAGATTTTAGTAGTTATTTATTGCGCCATTTTTTATAGTAAATCTAGCTACTCAAATGTTGTACCTCACTTTTCAGATGTTACATCTGCTTTTTACTCTTGAAAATATGTCATCTGAGAAGCAAGCATGGCTGTTCGTTATGTATTAGTTTAAATTCGGAAGCAAGTTCAAGTGAAACATGAATTTGGCTTTTGGAGAAAGAACTGCGAACAATTACTTTAAGAAATTTTGCTGGGAGATGAGAGTGTTGAAAATATAATTTCAGGAAGACCCACAAACTTCTTCATTGATGACCAATTGAGTAAAATATTTGGAGTTTTTCAGCAAATATTCACATTTCTCCTTTGACTGTTTCGCGATTTGGCTGCTAGAGAAAAACGAAAAATTACACGGTTTCCTCGCAAACTGGTATAAAATCAAAACAACACAAAGCAGCAATGGGAAATTATTTGGGAAATATGTCATTACTTGATAAAATAACCTTTTACAACAATCATTGTAATTATATTTTTAATCAATTCTTTCTGTTTAAAATGTTTTACTTTTCCCAACCCAAATAAGTCTTTTTGTGAAGCACGATTTCATCTATATAGAGAAATTATGCCTAAACTCTTCAAAATAATTATAAAACTCCCCGCAAATACATTCATTAAGTATCAAATATTAGTCAAAGTTTGTTGTCTTTGACTAATATATGAAATTGCTCTCACAATTAGAGATATCAGAGTTATTGTGGATCTGATTTTGCAATTTATTTTTAATTTTTTTCTAAATTTTCAGTATGTTTAAAATTGATATTCCTGTTGTGTTAAAAGGGAACAATATTTTGATTACAAACTTGTTAAAAAATTCAAAATAATATCATCAAAAATGAATGCTTCTACCACAGTCATCAATTCTTGAATCACTGTCTCATACTCCTCACCACTGACAGGATATTGTTTCACAGCAACACACAGGTCTCGGGTGTAACGTAGTAATGGCTTCCAAGTATAAATACGTCGTTTTAACTTGTCTTGCCAGTGTTGATGATTGGCAATGTTAGGTATGGAACACCAATCACTTGAAGACACGTGGCAACGATGAGGAGTTGCCCTATCTTCCATGAAGATAAAGTTTCAATGATAGTGATGTCGTTGAGAGATAATTAAAATGCTGTTATCTGCAGCATATTACTGACTCTGTTAAGATACTCTATGTCATTTATGGATCTATAAAGAACTGTACAAAACTGTTGAAGATTATTCTATTGCTATAGCACAAACTGTGAGCAAATAACTTCCGCCAGTAAAAATAATCACGAAATTAAAAAAATAATAATAAATAAATTATATATGAAAGGAAAGTGATTAATAAGCAAGGGTTTCTTTTTAATTGCAAAACCTGAATACACTATTTTTACATTTAGGACACAAAATTTTCACAAATTCAATCGGAATTTTATCCCAGCAAAATTTATGTAAGAGATTGAGTTGTTTTACTTGTTTTCAAACTGTCGTCCTTGCTCATAAACAAATTTTGAAATGATTCTTGACATGTTCTCAATCGGATTACAATCTAGAAAGATCGTAAACCAATCTATAACTGCGATCCTTTGCGTACAAATCATTGCATCATGATCTTAGCATAATTTCTTCTATAATAGCTATTGGCCAATATGACAAGATTTTTCTCCCATATTTCTTCGATAAGCATTTTGCATGTCTTTAGCATTACCATTTTCAGTTGTAACGGCGGGGGTCGAATATTGGTTTTGTTAATGTAAGTTACCCCGTGTTGCATGTATTAGTAGTTGATAAAGGATTCCTTTTCTCGTTTTTTATAATGAAAATGAAATGAATAAAACGTACAACAATGAGACTTAGAGACACGTGTTCAAATTAATGACAAGAACGTGTTTTTTTTTTTGGGGGGGGGGGGTTATGATGTTATTTACAATATTGGTTTTGAGTAGGTACGTCCCAGGTAACGCTAAAAAAAGTGGTATACCCTGGAGAAAAAAGGTCCCCAAATTGATAAAAAAAAATTTTAACGTGTAAATGTTTATATTAAAATTAAACAGGGAAGACCAAAGTATTTTTTAAATATTTTTTCAGAATTTTTAGTCCTTCCTATAAATTTTAAAAATTTTATTAAAAAATCTCGTTTTTCTTGAATAAAAAAAAAACCTAGTAAATTCGATTTATCGGCCGTTTCTGGCCGAATTTATAAACAAAAAATTGAAAAAAATCAAAATTAGTTCAAAAATCAATTAAAATTCAATTACACCTTCTTTTTTGTTATCTTAGGAAATTTAGAATGATTAAAGTATACTTAATGTAATTTGAAAGAAACATTACTTACTTTTTTAGCAGAAAATTTTTTAATAGAGATATTTCCAATCTAAAGTTGACGGTTTTAAAAGCTTCCCTTAACCACGAAATTCTCGGAACAATTACCAAATTTTAGAGAAACAAAAACAGACAATAACAATTGTCTGTTTTTGTTTCTCTAAAATTTGGTAATTGTTCCGAGAATTTCGTGGTTAAAGGAAGCTTTTAAAACCGTCAACTTTGGATTTACATTACAAGGAACGAAGAAGTTACGCTTGTGTTGTTTTTTACAACTGCCACTTTGCTTGTTGGAGAAAGGTTGTTTTTATAGTGATGAAATTTTTTAGATCTTAATTTCTAGAATGATGAAATATCATCATCATGTATCATCTCTGGTGGAAAGGTTGTTTTTAGAATGATTAAATTTTAGATCTTTATTTCTAGAATGATGAATTATCGTCATGAATCATAACACAGTTTTATATTTGACTAAAAAGGCTCTGTACACTATAACCGATCCTCCGCGAAATGGACTTTTAGAAATAAAACCAGTATATTTGCATTCTCTTATGACCATCTAAAATAAACTTAGATAATATCATTGGTTTTTTTTTGGTCCCTTTCACATTTTTCTTCTTTTACTCGGCGTACTTTTTCTTGTGAACATTAGTCTGTCCGTGAGCCCGCTTTTTGAACCGAAGTACAAGTTTGTCCGTTTCTTTCAATCTTTATTTAAGTATAATTCAGTGGTCCCTGTGTTACAAATCACCTTTTGATGTATCTCGAAGACGGTGACGATTGTATGCAGTGGTCAATTTTAGTGGACTTTCTAATTATTTCCATTCAATTTTGTACAATAGCACTAATACTGTTGTCCTCATAATAATAAGCAACAATTTTAATCTTTTCTTTTTTGCGGAAACATCTTCCTTCCGGCAGCTTCATAACATGAAGAAAATATAATGTGTGTGTGACACGTGTTGCATACAAAGGACAACTGACATTTCTGCAGTCACTTTGAACGAACTTACGCCCCCAAATTTCTAAAAAAAAAACTTCTGAAAGATGTCGGAAAATATTTCTTACAATATATTTTATAGTAATTCCCACGCTTAGAACATGTTTTCTTGAAATCTTATCTAAAAAAAAATTATTTTAAAATCGAATTCATTCTCAGTCTTCCATTTATAACAAACTGAATTACGATCTTTGATCAATAATAAAATTTGCAAGATATATTTGATGGCTGCCTTATAATAATTTCCTCCACTTTATGTCTAAGGCATGTATGTATCAATGTATGTATATTAATTTATTCTAGTACGCATGTGCACATCCACATATAGAGACGTTCACACACATATATATTATATATATTTATTTATTTATATGTGAGTGCATGTCTAATATAATATATGTGTGTAGGCATATTTATAAGCGAAATCGAATCTGTGTTTGCTATTTACACCGGTGTACAATATAAGGTATAGTAGTGAGTTAATTTAATCCCGTACAAAATAATGATCTCCTTCTCCTCCTCCTCTTCCTCCTCCTCTTCCTCCTCCTCCCGCTCCTCTTCCTCCTCCTCCTTCATCCAAACCACTGTCCCACACTGTTGCCTATGATGTGGCTGGCTGTACAATGCTCCTGGCATTCTGACAGGCCATAAAGAATAATCGACCTGATTTGATGGCGCAACTGTTCTATCCAGTTGTTATCATGACCTTTAAGGCTGTTTCGCCCAGTGGCATTCACCAGTAAATTATTTGCAGATTCACATGTGTTATTGTCTCTTTCAGAATGTCTCCTTGTGTCAAATATATTTGCATGTACCTATTAATCTAAACGTTTCATATTTTTTTTAAATACGTTATTATCTTTAGTATTTTGTACAAAACGATGGATTTTTTAATTCTTTTTTTTTTTTGCCTAGTTTTACCATCGCTTGGCTACGAATCTTTCACCTTTGACCAATTAATTTAACTTAATTGAGTTTATATGTTTGTAATTATTTGAAATAAATACTTTTATTTCTTCTTTTTCGAATAATATTAAATTCATTTAAAAGAACAAAACTAAATTTTAAATTTTTCTTTCAATTTTATTTTTATTACAACTTTCATTTTAAAGTTTAAAATCTACCTACTGTTTTCTTAATTTTTCAAACTATAATGAATTTCATTATTATTGAGATGTTAATTTCGACAAAGTAAAAACGAAAGAATGCAATAATTGGGAAATTCAGTTGAGAGAAGCCCAACCTTGCAGTAAAGACATTATTCTGTTAACTGTTTAGAATAAGCAGCGCTAGGGATATTATTGTCGAACACAAGAAGATGGTACAAAACACAAACATTTAAACAAAGAATTCGAGTCGTGTTTTTATATAGCCTCGTCAGAATTGCACTCTCATATGGATGTCATATATGGCATCTAACTCGTTCAAAAATGTTGAAATGCCCAGCTGCATACGACAGCTTTCTCAAATCAATGATTAAAAATGGGTTATTATGGTATAGTGGGTTATCAGTTATAGTGAAGTGTATGAGTGTTGAAACAGATTAATTTGATTTGGCCTTGTTAGTTAGACAGCCCACCATAGAGGGGTATAAAACAAGAAAAACAAATTGTAAAGTGAAACAACAAATTTATATACATATAAATCAATTAAGGTCTCTATAAATAAAATTAATGTATTTTGGTTGATACAAGGTCATCAAAATATTCGTAGTAGTCCTTGCAAGAATAAGTTTATGTGTACGTAGGCAGGAACGTATGTGTGGATGTATGTATATATGTATGTATGAGCGTTATCGTAGGGTAGGAATGTCTTTGAAGTAATCGCTCAGTCTTAAAATATTCCGTTCGTTTATCAAGTATAAAAGAGGTGAGGGAGAAAGATAGAGATAAGAATAACGATCGCTTGACGTTTGTCAGGGGACGTGTTAATACGATCGTCTCCTTTTTCCTGGTGACAGGCGAACTTGCCCGTCTTTTATTTTGTTTTTTACATGTTTCCTAGTTTTCTATTGGCCGAAAAACATTTCGCATCAAGGTGTGAAATTTCATGAGTTTTGTTTTGGATTCGCTTTTGCGTATGTGTTAAGCAAAGTTTGTAAATTCGAGTCTTTTTAATTTCTAACAAAATCAATGATTCATTGCATAGCATTTGAAGTTTAATTCTAGATCTTATTTTGTTCACTACAATGGCTTATGGTTAATACCTACAGGGTTCATTCGCTTCAAGCCTTCTTCGAATCTCGTGGACAGATACTACAATTACAAAGAAATATACCTATACGCATACAGCAGGTAGTGGTACCAAATATACACACCTAATCAGTTGCCGTACCAAATTTGAATTCTCTAGCACCAAATATTAAGTTTAGTGTTGCGGGCGTGGGTGTTTCGTCCGTTCGATATTTTCACCCGCTGCTGGTCTCTGGATATAGTCGTCTCGTGTCTCGTCGTTGTGTACTCGCTGGGATGGGATTTTTGACGCATTCTTCTGTACATTCCAGCAAGCTGTATTCTTTTGACTGGAGACTTCTACGAAAGGTAAAAAGATTATAAGTAGAAAACAGGAATAAAAGGCGATGCAAAGGTCGCCAACAATTTAATACTAATAATTTATAAATCATGTGTCAAGCGGCTACAATCACTCTTCTTGGTTGATCTCCTATTAAGATCTTAAGATATCGCGTTAACGTTTATGTCTGTTTGTTGGGATTTCTTTCAGCTTAAAGAGAGAAGAATAACATGGGAAATATACAGATAGATAGACAGACAGACTGATAGAGCTCTCTCGTAGCGAAAAATTATACGACCTCTTGCACCAATTGTGCGAACCGTCCGAACTGTGAGAAAATCTCTTCGCGAACTAAGCAGCCACATGCTTTTACTTATATTGATATCCATCCGGGGGAATGACATTGATGGATATGATCTCCAAACATAGAACTTCCAATTACCTATGTATATACCAAAACATCTAAAGTAATTAGGACCCGACATAGTGTGTTTATAAAAAAATTAAAAAAATTAAAAAAAAAACGTTAGGTCAAATTCATATTCAGACATTTTGGTAAGGAATCAATGTGATTCTGGATAGATAATACGCTTAATTGCCCAAATTCGTCTCAGTTTTCCAGAATTTTGGTAAGCACATTAATCTTGTCACTGCAACTTCCTTGATTATGAGGAGTGGGATGGAGAAAAGTACGGAATTTATTAAATCTTACTAGGTTTATTTTGGGTTCAAATACCACAGAATCTATTCCCATAAGCTTTTGAATAATTTTTCAAATCGAACCTTCTTCCATCATGTTCCAATTTGATTATATAAATTTTTTTCACTTGATCTTTTTATTCCTTCACCACGATTTAATGTCTTTCTCAATACCTCAAATCACTTAAATCATAATAATGCATGAAACGTCGTCTAACGTTTCCTGCATTATTATGACTCCATCAGGATTACTGCCTTGTTACATAGCAAATAACAGAAACCCCGTCATTTGAAGACTTTCAACAACAGTAACAACTAAAATTTAACTCAAAAAGAAAATAATGATATAATCAAGATATTGACACACCAGACTACTCCAAACAAAAGGTTAGAAAGGAAACTCTCATCAATACTGTAAAGTGCGATAATATTTAATAGACTTGAGAAACCTGAAATTCGTGAAAAATTGTTTTAAGAGAAATATTTTATAAATTTCAACCAAGAGTTTGGTCAAATGATGAATGTTTCCTTGTAAGGAAACAGATAATATCACCATTGCAATTACTATTTATATCATAATTTAACGAACTGTTTTTTATTACACAAATAATATTGAAATATTTTAAAGCCTATCATTGATTCAATTATTCTTTAAAATAAATATAAAATTTTCTTTGAATGTTGATGACATCTTTACAGGAAGCTAATTATTAATTGAATAAGTCATATTTTTGGCGGATTAAATTCGTTGAAACAAATTAATTTTTATTCCTATAGAAGATTTGAAATAAAAGAAGCATCACTTGGAAAGAAAAAAAGAATATTATGACTGGGTCCTTTTCATTAGTTTCCATCAAATTTACATAATGATTTTAAAACATGGAAGTTTAAAAAATACAAATGATTAACTTGCATTTTCCTTTGACTTGCTAACTCGAAACTGAATCCATGGTATTAGTTTAATGTGAAATCGGCGACAACTGAAAAATAAAAACATTTCAATTTTTATCCTGCGCAGTAAGTTTTGTTTTAGATGAGTTTCAGAACAATAAAATATTACATTTTTTTTTCATCTGTGCCCCAAAAAGAAGCTAATGGTGTCAAAAGTTTGAAATAAGAAAAAGAAATAACAATATAATCAAGGAGCCTAATCAAAATGAAAAGTCCCACGTGAACTAGAGGGGCGCAAGTATAAATTGTTTCAAATTAGTTCAAAAGAGCTCCATTAAATCTAAAGAATAAACAAATCTTTGTTCTTATATCTTTTTTTTTTTTTGTTGCTGTTGTTTTAGTTTTATCAGGGGCCCGAGATTAAGGGAGCCTTCAAGAACCCTATAGTCTTGGGGCCTCTAGACTGCAGCCCATACTAGCACATGTGTAAATCTGACACTGAATTATTTATCATGAATAATTCATGAGTTGTTAAATTATTTAATTAATTCCTCTGAGTCAATGTTTGGATTTTTGTTTCTGTTGCAAATGTCTGGGGACAGCTATCAGACAGGTCATGTTGCTAACACCGGATAAGCACAATTTTTTATCTCTGTATACGTATATGTTCTTTAAAATATACAATTTTTTTTCTCTGAAATACTATACTAAAGCCTTTTTATCGTTTTCGTTTATACGGATTGTGTTGTATCTTGTATATATATTTATCCTTTATATATTTCCTTTGTGGGGCTGATGATGTCTCTTAATCCCCAAACAAAATTATATATATTTAGAAAAATATTATAACAAATATAAAGAAATACATTCATACAAGGCCGATGCATACAGAACAACTTCACAAGGTAACTATGCTGTCTCTAAGGCGATGTTATTCCCGAATCATAGTGTGATATCCGTCTATAGTTAATTATTCTGTGCCTGTGAGGTTATTTTATCCTCTATTATCGGAGTATAGCGTGATGTCCTTCTGTACTTACATATATACTACCAGTCAAATATATTTATTTCTCATCCTAAAAGTGTTATTTTTAATGAAACAAGTTAAGCACCACAATGGTTTTACTAAAAACTTCCCCAGTAACTCTGAACTTAGTATAAACAGATATTTTTGATATATTGATTTTGAAGGCGTTTTTCTTCTTTAGTGCAGAACATGAATAAAACATTTTCAAAAGTTACATTTAAGCACCATTTGAACTCACTATACTGTGTTGAATTATTACTTTTGCTAGATACTACTTGTTTTACCTATGCTGCCAATGTATCTTGCCCAGTAGTGAAATCTGTTATTCTTATTTTGCTTAAATTAAAACCTAAATTTTGCAACTTTCTTCCGGATCAAAACTTATTTTTTCAGCAAAATGCCCAAAACACGTGAACTTACACTTGAACAAAGACAAGAGATCATTACTTTAAAAAAGAAGGATATTCAAGTAGAGAAATTAAAAAAAAAAAAAGAAAAAAAAAAATTTCCCAGAACTACAGTGGATTAGGGAGATAAGTAAACAGGATATAAGAAGACCAAAAGTAAGTTGGAAAGTTCGAAATCTTTGGGTCAAATATGAGGGTCTATGTGGGGTGAAGAGGTGAAGAGTTGGTGAAAGAGCTGCAATCCCCTGAATCACACCAACCGTAAAACATGCAGGAGGCTCTGTTATGGTGTAACGGAGGGGGGGATCTTTTGCCAATTGCAAAGTCGGGGATTTGCATCAGGTGAAGGGCAAATTGAATCAGACTGGTTATTACGGAATACTGCAGCATCACGCGATCCTATCTGGAACGCGGCTTGTGGGTCAAGGATTTGTAATCATGCAAGATAATGACCCAAAGCATAAACTCTGCCAGAGGCACATTAAAAGCAAAGTACGTCCTTCAAATGATGACTTGGCCGGCGCAATCAGCGAACTTAAATCACATTGAACCGGTGTGGGATGAACTTGACTCAAGATGAACTTAGTCAGAGCTAAACAACCCACAAGTGCGGCTCGCTTCTGGCCATTGTTACAGGAAAGCTGGGCAGAACTATCTTCAATCTACCTCCAGTCTTTGGTGGAAATGATACTGTGAAGCAGTGATAGCGGCCAAAGGTGGTCCTTTTGATGAATCAAAAGTTTAAGTTTTTTGGTTTAATTTGTATTTAATGTGGCTCAGGAAGTCTTGTATTTAGTATAATAAATAAAACACTGGTGGTGCTTAACTTGTTTCATTGAAAATAACACATTTAGGATAAGAAATAAAAAATTTTGAGGTTGTTCAAATACTTTTGACTTGTAGCGTATATTGTGTTCGTAAGCATATGCTGTAGACATAGCATATTCACATAGAAGCTAGATTATCCTCTATTATCGAAGGACAGAGTCAAGTTCGTCTGTACTTACATTTTGCATCTTTCTTCTTGTTCCAACTTAGTGTGAGTCCATTATAACTATTTACATTTCCAAGTCTATACGTGGTGAGGTTTGGTGAATGCAATGAAGAATTCTTGAATTTGGCGCGAATTTAGCACACTCGCAAGATATTTTAAAAGTGTAGTGGATTATGTGTATCAAAACTTGCATGGAACAAACATTTATTAATATCGTTGTTCCATGCAAGTCTTGATAGAAGGCGAAGGCTTTAAATGTAATTTCAACAAGTTCAAAATTTGTGGTTATTTTCTTTCCACAAGAGTTTACTTTTTATTGCTTTTATGAAGTAATTTTTCTACTTGTTATTCCGCCCAAATAGATGCATTTTTCCGAAATGAAAGCAAAAAATCGCTGCACCCTATTTAAAAATATTTGCCAAAGATCAGGGAATTATGCTATTTGAACGGAATGTTCAGTACTTCTTCACTAGTGCATTGTATACTAAATATGTCATTTTATTAAAAAAAAAAAAACTTTCTGGAAACATTTGGAGGTTTGTTTAACTTCCCTCTTCGATATCTCATCTGTACTTTTTCATTGGGCTGGGGGGGGGGGTCAAAATTTCTTTTTGCACTTATATAAAAAAAAAAACATGAAAATGTACATTTTTTTATGCAATATCAAGTGTTAACATAGGGAAAATTCCCAAATCTTATAAAAAATAATGCAATAAAACTCAAAAAGAATTTTTCTGGCAGTTGATGCTTGCATAATTTAATAAAACACATTATTTTCTTTCAGAGTGGACAGAAAAAACTCTACACTTAATAAGATTTATTTTTTAAAATTAGTTGCAAATTTTAATTCGATTTCGAAATTCATCCTGTTGCTGTATGTAAGGATAGATTTTTCTTTTCTTTTTTTTATTTAATAAAAACGTGTACTGATTTCTTTTATTAAATAAAGACAAATAATGAAAAATGCAATGTTTAATGCCATTTTCGAGTGTGAACTTTCTTAGGGATTTTTTTCCTTTTAACAACTGTTAAATTATTTTTGGTATGGATGTTCAAAAAGGAAATCATTCTGAATTGCCGCCTTTGACTACTTTTTCCCTATCGGAAGAGTAACGTGATATATGATAATTTGTAGTGGACCGTGGCTGTAATGTTGTTGAGTAGAAGTAGAAGAAACACATGTGGGTTCAGATTTCCCTGCTAGTTGGTCCAATTACACAAGAAAGTTGGACTATTAATTAAGTCCAAAGAATGCAAAGAAAACAAACAAAACACAAGACCGATAATATATGTATACAAATATATATATTGATAACAGGCTACATAGAAACAGTTACAAAAGGACAAAGTGTGTGTGAATATTTTATATGTGCGTTTGTGTGTGTGTGTGTGTATTGTGCTTAACGTGTTCCCAGCATTTTGGGAAACGCTATCTCTGGTGAGCGTTCACATTTTTGAGGTGGTAAGGCTGGAAGCCTGAGGAAAAAGAGAGATTTACCTCAAGGTGTCGGCGCACAGGCCTGAGGGAAAAAGAGAAAGAGGCGAAGGGTCAGCGGCTATTTATAGCCAGGGAAGAGAGAGACCCCTGGTGAAAGGGTTAACGAACTAAAGGAGGAGTTAACTCCGACAAATTCAATACATTCGAAATAATTTTTAAAAAAATAGGTGCAATTATATATTTTATGAGATCAAACAAGAAAATGAACAAAAATAAAATCAATGTATCAAAATATAATTTAACTAAAAAAAGGAATACTTCTAATTTAGTATAAAAAATAAAATTATTAATTCTACTCAGTTTCATAAAATCGTATAGAATAAAAAAATATATTCTTAAACTATTGATTATATAAGCTGAAAGATAATTTATTTTTAAACATAAATACCAATTTCTCGATTAGTGCACTGTTGGTGTTCCGTATTCCTTTAATTTTTATTTTTACTTTTTCGCGCGCTTTGTAAGTCAAGGATGTAACTATATATATTTTTATTTTTGACCTATGACTAAGGCTACCGTGCGTAAATAAACGTTATTTTCATTAAGTCTTAAGTAAAAAAATAAACATTACTTTTACAAAATCCAGTTAATTAATCCTCATGACGTCTTAACATATCTCTTTGACATATTGTCAAACGACAAATTTAAAAATCTCTTCAAAGTCCAATATTTCTCCTAGAGATATGTTTGGAAGCCATTTAGTAAATTTAAGGATTATTTAATTGGATTTTGTAAACGTAGTGTTTATTTTTTTCCTTAAAGCATAAAGAAAATAACGTTTATTTACACATGGTAGCCTGTGATGTTATACATCAACAACTGTAATTTTCTACTGTAATCTTTCTTAAAAAAGTACCCAAAATTTTTTTTAAGTTAAAGAAATAGGGAACACCAAAAGTGCAATGATCAAAAAATTGGTATTTATGTTTTTAAAAATATCTTTAACCTTATACGAAGTGCTTACCTGGCACATGACAGAGGGTATCCTCCAGGCGAGGCTCTGTCGAAGGGCAGTCTTGTCTCGGGAAACTTACACCGTTTTTACGTGGTCTATAGAGGCCCAAGCCTACGGGCTCGGATACCCCCACTTTCAAATTCGGCCTTGTGCAACATCTTGCTGCGTGGGGCAGCGGGTAAATAATTATACGAGGTGCATTCAAAAAGTATCCTACTATTTTCCCCCCAAAATTAATGCCGTGTGAGAAAAAATCCTTTGGAGGGAGATAACGCCATTCTTCCTGCTCATGGGCGAAAATTTCCTTGTCTGTAGTTCTCGTCAGCTCCCGGATGGTACGCCTAGAGTGCAGACGTATAATGCGCACGCGCAGTGGCGTAGCTAGTGGGGCGGACCGCCCCGGGTGCCAGCACAGGAGGGGTGACACAATGTCACCCCCAACAAATTTTTTCAACCAGGCTAAGGTGCCAAAAATAGTCTGAAAACAGTGGTGGAGACACAGGGTTTCGCAGGCGGGCATATGACCCTCCAGAAATAATTTATGACCCCCCAGTTTTGTCCCCCTGTCAGAAATTTTCTAATAAATTGTCGGGAAATTTGTGAGTAGGAAAAATAGCAATGTTTTCAGCTTTTGATTTGAACTGATTATTTTGTGGTATTGGATTTTGTCTTGGATCATACATGTAAACAGTAACGTACCGGTCAGTAGAGTAAAGTGGGGGTAGAGCATGTATGAAAATTCAGCTACAGCTAACCATTCAGCATAGGGTGAATCGGGGTCATTGGGGTGACATTTGAGCGGACCGCCCCGGGTGACGTTTACTCTAGCTACGCCACTGCGCACGCGTCGGATTTTTGTTTTCGCATCCAGCAGAAATATTGCAACAAGTTTTGTCAGAAGCTTGGTGATACTCATGCTCAAACCATTGAGAAGATTCAGCCGGTCTTTGGCGATGGTGTCATGGGTAAAACTCAGGTCAAATGACACAACCGCTTCAAACATAGCTGCACTTCAGCGGAGAGCGAGGTACTCTCAGGCAAGATACCCACAATTTTAGTTTGGTTTATTTTGTTTTACGGCATATCGACCTCAATGGGCTATTCGATGACGACAAGATTTTTGTTTTTTTTATTTATTTATTCTATTTCTAAAAAATAAAATAAAAACAAATAAATAAACAAAATGACAATAAAATAAGCAAAATAAATTAACCCAAATAAATTACCAAATCGCACCCGTTAGAATAGATGAAATAAAATAAATAAATAAAAAAAACAAAATCAATGAACCCAAATAAATAAAGTAAATAATAAACAAATTAACAAACCATTATGATCAAAATATTAGACTATAAAAATCAAACCAAAAATAGCTATAACTGTTATATAACGATAAAAGATAAATAAATACTACGTTACTTAAAAATCGAAAACCAAAAAGTGTAAATAAAAATATACAGTATAATAAATAAATAATAAAAAACAACTAAAATAAATCAATCTAAATTCATCCAAATAAATAAACTAACAAACCGATCCCGATAAAGTAACCGTTAGAAAAAACAAATAAAGATAATCAATCCAAATAAATACATGAAGTAATAAACAAATTAGAAACCGCTCCCGCCAAAATAATAGTTAGAATAAACTACAACAATCAACCCCAAAATTGAATAAATAGCTTTAATTATCTTACCAAAACAAAACTATTAAATAAGCGATATAAACAAATTTTTACTATGTTAATAAAAACACCGACTAATAAAAATAAATATATAAGATAAGAAATAAAAATAAAAAATAAAAACAAACAAAATAATTTAACCCAAATAAATAAATAAACAGATAAACGACTTCCGGTAAAATAACCGCCAAAATAGACTACCCACAATGCACCACTGACCCATATATATATAAATAGCTGAGAAAAATATCAGCACATTTTCGTTATTTTTATCTAATTTTAGTTTATGAGTTTTATCACTGTTTTGACATGCGTGTTTTTCTATGATTTTCTTATGTCTTTTTATGATTCTTTCTAGATTTTCAGTGCAACTGTAACTCAATTTTAAGGTGTTTTTGTTAAAGATCTCGCTAAGTTTGCTATTAGTGGGAAAGTGCTTTTTAATTAAAGCTAGGAACTTATGGCCTAGTTTGGTACTGACCATTTGGTTGTACGGAGGGGTATACTAGATGATCTTTCTTTTCCTGTTTTTCTTATTATTGGTACTATCGTTTCTATAGGTTATGTCAGCGTTTTTGTATCCGCTATTTTTCAGGGCTGTGTTATAAAAACTACTGTGTTGTCGGAATATTTCCTTATTTGCCGAGTTCATACTGATTCTTTTCTCTATTGATGTGGGTATATGCTTAATTATAGATGGAGGGTGGTTTGACTTAGGGTGTACATACAGGGGATTAGTATTAGGTTTTCTGTAAGGTAGGTGAACGTTGTTCGTTAAGTCTAGGAAGTTTGCTCTTTTTTATTTAGTGTTGACTATTGTTTTTAAATTTAGTTTTCCAAATTCATTATAAATTATCTTTCTAATTTTCTCTGTTTTAAAATTTGTGGAGCTCCTCACTACCATGAGCCCGTCATCTCTGTATAGCCCGATGTACCTAATGTCTAGTTCACGGTGGGCGATTAGATTGTACAGTATAAATAGACCGACAAGGTCCGAAGATTCTGCAGAGTCTAGAGATCCCATGTTGATGTCAAAGTTGCCATTAGTGTTTTTAATCCACTGGTCCTCATTATGGATGAGGACAGATTTCTTTGCACTGAGAATTATGTTTGTTTCTTCCTTAGTTAAATCAGAATATACTGTAGCAAACTCCAGGGCAGTGGTGAAGAGGTCTTTTGCTATTGACTGGTAGTAATCGACAATATCGAACTGAATTAGGGTGCAGTCGGGCTTATTGTCGATGTTGGTAAACCAGTTTATGACTTCTTTGGTGTTAATCCAGAGTGTTAATCCAAGGTGTTTTTTAATTTCCAGGATTTTTTTGCTTATCTTTCCTATGTCGGGTCTAGTAGAGTTTATCATTCTGGTAGTGGGGTCTTCCTCAAAATCGTGTTTGTAGTCCTTAAGAGTGATGTAGCACTCCTTTTCAACCAGTTTGCCAACTCTATCACTTATTTTTAATTTTTCAGAAATCATTTTACTAGTTCTATTGATACTGTCAATCATATTTATATTGTTATTCTGGGTTTTTTTATAAGTCTTAGTTAAATTTTTTCTAATTAATTTGTTGTAGTCGTCAGCCGTCAATTTGTAGAAGTTTCCCGTTTTATCGGATTTAACTAGTATTTTATCGCTGTCGTTTATGCTTTTGACTATTTGGTCTAGACGCTTCTGGAAGTTGCTTTTCTTTTTTTTGAAAGAAAATATTGATTATATTTAGTAGGTCCTTTTCGAATTCCTGTAGGTTTTTGTTGTATGGTGCTACTTTCTTGCTTTTAAATCCGTAAACCTCATACTCATTTTTTGTTAGGTTATTCCCTCGTAGGAAGAAGTATGCTTTCCATCTCATTCTTCTTATTAATTCCTATGTTTTTTGCAAAAGTTTGACGAAATAATTCCGTTTGTTTGTGTGTGGAATGTTCTTTAGAGAAATGTCGAAATTTATTTTTTCCATATTTTTAAAGTTCTTATTTTAAAAATAAAGGTTCAGAGTGCTCGACCTTGCATTAGGAGCTAGTATGTATAAGTGCGCAGGTATGCAGAAAATAGAAAAAGAACACGTTGGGTGCATAATCCGGAGTTCCTTAGTATTTTTGTTTTTATTTTTAAGAAGACAGTGCTCCATACAGAAGTAGAGCTTATATTATAATATTTTTTTGTTTAAAAATATGATTCCTTCGCTACATAAGAGTTCTCATGTTTCAAAAACGAGAGCCGAAACCATCCAAATAATTATAAAAATCAAGTTGAATTGAGGTGTTTAGTCCCATTTCATCTTCAAGCGAAATTTTAGGAATAAGCTATCTCTTGGTTTACGTGCGTTTTTATGCATGGTCCGTTATAACATTCGTTATTGTGGGAGTGGCTAGGCGAGTTTTCTTCAACAAATTTTCGCATTAAATAATTAGTATAAAAAAAATCCCATAGTTTAATAAAAGTCTTAAAAGCTTATCCAAATCATTAAATAGGAAAAACCCTTTCTGTAGTCGTCAAAAAACAAATTGAAATTCAGTGTAATACGGTTTGTATATAAAACACCCACTTGAATAAACAAATAAATAAATAGATGATCAGATAGACAATAATAAAACAAAATCCTCCCGATACGTAACGACTTGTAGGCGCGCCATAAAAATATCCCTCACTGGGAACTAACTAGAGGATGTCCGGCAACATTAGCCTTGAAATAGATACCCTACCCAACCTTAGCAAAACCTCTCAGAAGATGATGAATCTATAAGAATTAACTCTCTGACCACTTAACGAAGAAAACTCACCTAGCCACTCCCACAATAACGAATGTTATAACGGACCATGCCTAAAAACACACGTAAACCAAGAGATAGCTTATTCTTAAAATTTCGCTTGAAGATGAAACGGGACTAAACACCTCAATTCAACTTGATTTTTATAATTATTTTGATGGTTTACAAGAATTTTTTCATTTTTAAAAAATTTTAAATAGAATAATTTATAAACTTCTAAATCTGTATTAATTTGTTTTAGCAAATTGTTATTAAATCAAAACTGTATTTACTAATTATAAATGGAAAAGCCCACTACAATTCAACGACGCACAATATTTAAAAAAAGAATTTTGAATTTATTTCATGTGCGTATAAAGCTGTTGATTTTTGTATATACAGTCGTCCATACACGAGATTTTCAGAAAATAAGAGCGATAACTTTAGTATATTTAAAAATTTATTGGTAAATTTCTAGCATTTAGTCAACAAACCTCTTCGTAAGTAAGACTAAAGCCAAAGTCTAAAATTTAATAAATATTAGAAAGCTTAAAGAAAGTATTTAAAAATTTCAAGATTACTGAGTAGTTAAAAACAAATATATATATATATATATATATATATATATATATATAATCGTTCACGTTGTATTCATGTTATTTTATTTCAATTATCTCCTTACTTAAATTTCCCAAACATCCGGCTGTCAGTAGATCTGTCAACACCTCATAAAAACATTCACCTCCGTGTTAAAAATGCTTTTAAAATTAAGTAATATTTGTTTCAATTCAGATTAATTGAACTTTATATCAGCGATTTTTCTCAAATAACATTTAAAAAAAAAAAACTATATTTTATTTTTGAAAGATTTTTTGGTGACGTATTTTTGTTGCATTCGAAGATTTGTTAATGTGGACAAATTTACCGATAATCAGAAAAAAATAATTCCAATCAATTTAAAATAAATTAGCTATGAAATACAACTCCTTATCGTTGCAGGAGAAAATTGTGTCAAAACAAGTAGATACCAACTTGAGAGCTGATGTCATCAGGAAGGTCATTAATAAAAAAAAAATTAAATAGTAGGACCAAGCTTCGAAAAAGTAAAGTAAAAAAGCATCAAGAAAGATTTTAATTTTTTTTAAATGCATTTTTTTAAACTTAAGCCTTTGGTATGGCTTCTTTTTTTTTTTTTTTTTTTTTGTGGCATTTGTGTTTTTCTATAATTATTATTAAGAAATGAAAACAAATAAATTGCAACTAAATTATGACTTCCATTTCACCAATTTAATTGTTACGCGTTTTTTATAATAAACATAAAAACCCGTAAAAAAGTGTAAATCTCAAACAGTCACAACTAATCTATCTACATGAATTGTTTTTTATATATTTTCGTAAAAGATATTCAAAGCTCAAAAATATTAATCAAGGAAAAGCAATTAAAATTTGAATATTTTGAAATGATTTAAAAACTTTCTATACCTTTTTCTAATTTTGTGTAATATTTTCAATCCAAAATAAATTTATCACTTAATCCAGCCTTGCAACACCAAGCCAAAATGGCGTCAATGACGGGTGTCGTGATGTAAGTAACATAAAAATTTTATTTATTTCGTACGTGTCATTAAAATTTTCTTTTTCATTTTCATGTAAGATATCTATAGAATGGACAGTAAGAACATTTAAACAAATTCTAAGTATTAATTGTATTTAACCTTGATAAAAAGACTTACACGTGTCCCTTATGTACAACC
Source organism: Acanthosepion pharaonis (assembly GCA_903632075.3). Lineage (NCBI taxonomy): Eukaryota > Metazoa > Mollusca > Cephalopoda > Sepiida > Sepiidae > Acanthosepion > Acanthosepion pharaonis. The sequence continues at coordinate 746,110 of CAHIKZ030001086.1, read as the reverse complement.
TTCGCCTTGTTCATAGTTTTTAACTACTTAGATTCTTTTGAAGAAGTAAATAAATAAAAGAATAATAATTTGTAAATGTTAAATATTATTACTTATTTATTTTGAGAAGTTATTGAATATATAGCTGAAGTTTATAAAAAGATGAAACATTTACATTGTCGAATTTATTTACCATTAATTATTCAAGGACAAATATTTTTATTTACTTTTTTGTTTTGGTATTTAAAATTCTTTCTTTTTCTTTCGACAAACAATTGATTTAGAAAACAATTTATATATGTTTTTAAAAAAGTATCACGACGGATTTACTTAAAACGCATTTTAAATAATTTAAAAATGGCTTTTATGTTAAATTCTGGTTTTGAAACATACCAGCTTTTTAAAAGTAAAACTAAAGTAAACGTAAAATTAATTCATAAAAAACAACGTAAATGAGGTTTTTAGACATTTTTAAACTCATCACTCATTGTCTCTCCATTATTATGTGAAAATATATTAAAAATCCAATATTAAAAATTTGTTTCACAGTAAATTGGTAAATTTAAAGATTTATTAACAGGATTTTGTCATTTTCTGATTAAAAAATAGCAAAAATATTCAGTAGCCTATGAACTGTTATCAAGGTCATAGATCAACAAAAATATTTATTTGTATAAAATGTACAAAATATGGCACAAGGCCTAAAATTGGGATGAGAAAGACTGCTTATCCTTGTTCCATTTTTAGCTAGATGTAATCACTTTCTCTCTGAAAGTCTAATTGGCATTAACTGTAATAGGGCATTATTAAATAAATGTAAGTTCTCTATTCCTCCCCTCTTTAATCAATATGAGTTGTTATCATCCTCTGCTGACAAAGCTAAATCTTTTGCCTGTAAAATGTCCTCAAACTCTACTCTTGACCCATCAGAATATCCCTGCCTAAGTTCCCTCCTAGAACTGTCTCTGTTGAATGATATGTATTTAACACCTTCCGAGGTTTCTGCTATTATCTCTAACCTAGAGCCCCACAATGCATGTGGACCCGATGGTATGCCTGTAATAGTTATTAAGAAGTGTGCTCACAAACTGTCTCCTGTTCCGTCTAAGCTGTATAATGAATGCTTTGCTGCCTCCTTGTCTGCTGGAAGTTATCATCTGTTGTTCCAGTTTTTCAGAACTCTGGTGAGCTGTCCAACACTTTCAACTATCAGCCTTTTAGTTTTCTACTGCATTTTGGGAAAATCCTAGAGACCCTAATCAATGCTGAATTGATTAAGCATCTCACATCGCAAGGCCTTCTTTCAGACAAGCAATACGTCTTTTGTTCTCTAGGTCAACTTCTGATGTACTGATGATAATTGTGCAAAGAATTTATCAAGTTCTAGGTAAAAAAAATGAAGCCTGAGCTGTTGTATCTCATGGCATTCAGGTCTTCTCCACAAGCTGAAAAGTTATGGTGTCTCCAGACACTTTTTTGAACTGATCCAGTCTTTCCTATCAAATCATGAAATGAGAGTTATCCTGAATGGCCACTCGTCTAGATCCTTTTGTACTAATGCACGTGTCCCCTCCCAGGGCTCCATCCTCGGTCCTTTTTAATTTTCATTAATGACCTTCTTGATGATATCAACTCTCAACTTGGTATCTACACTGATGACACAACAATTTACTCCTGCCTCGATAGTAAGGCTTATCAGTCTGACAAGACCAAAATGGCAGCCAATGTTGAAAATGACCTCAAGTCTGTAGTTAACTGGGGAAAAAGATGGCTTGTTAATTTTAACACCCCTAAAACTTTGCTCCATTAATCATCTGAGAGACCCCTTGCTGCCTTCCATCAGCATGATCGAGGCTATTCCCCAGGAAAGTCACTCATTGCACCTTCTCAGACTCACATTCTCTGCTGATATGAAGTGGAAAGACTATATTGACTCCATTGCTAGATCAGCTGTAAGAAAGTCAGTTCATTATGTCAGGCGAGAAAACTTTTCACTCTAGAATCTATCTTGCATAGTTATAAGTCTCCCATACACTCATGCTTAGAATATTGCTGCCACATATGGTCCCTGCTATTTACCTTGAGCTCCTTGACAAGATCCAAAGAAGAATCAGCAATATTACTGGTCCTGATCTTGCATCTCAGTTCCAGTCATTTTCCCACTGCTGTAAATATACCTCTCTATTCTTTTCTATAAATACTTTCATGGTAATTTTTTGAATGAACTCTTCACTATGGTGCTTAGTTTTTGAATTTAAACACAGCACTAGACTGGCATCAAGATCTCATCAATTTACAATTGAGCTAGCTAGATGTAGCCATAAATTCTATGCTAACAGTTTCTTTTCTCGTACTTCCTGTTCTTGTGGAACTCCCTCCTGGCTCCTTTCTTTCCAGCCAACTGTAATCCGCAAAAATTTAAATGCTATATTAGGTACCTCCACGAAATCGCTAAAAAAAGAGCATAGCTTGATAAAAAAGATGCCAACCTTGCCGAAAACAAAATTTTATTGTCTAAATGCTTATGTTATTATTAAGAGGAAAGACCAAAGATTTTTTAAATTATTTTAAAAAATTTTCCTTCTTTTTTAGAACATTCTAAATTTTGATTAAAAAACCTTGTTTCTATTTGTATCAGCAGAACTAGTAAATAACATAGACAATTTTAGCACGTTTTTTTGGTATGACACACATTAATTTGAAAAATCGTGCAAAAATAATAATAATTGTCGGATGTTAATGAAACTTTCAGGAACTATTCACAGATGATCGAAATTATTATAAATATGATTTTTTTTATGAAAGTCATGGTAGAAATATTTTTTTAAATATTTATTACCCCCCCTAACTAATTTTATGAAAACGCTAGAAATTCGATCGCATCGGTTTTAGTGATTACAATAATTAAAAGCACAGGGCTTTGAGGAATGCAAATCATGTTTTTTTTTTTGTTTTTAATTGGATCCGCAGTACCTGAAAATCAGCTCTGAATTGTAACATACAAAACTCAATAAAACAAAGATATTATTTAATTTCAAATGCTATTATTTGCTTTTAGTTGTTTTTATGAATATCGATAATATTTTCTGAAAGCAAAAAAATTTTTTCGATGAAAAATGAATTTTTAATACAATTATTTGTTATTTCATTAATTATAATAGATTTTACATTTAAGTTGTTAAAATATTATAAAATTAGTTAAAAGTCAAGATCGGCTTTCATAAGTGTCCTTATGAGATAGATCTTTTTTAGCGCGTTGTAAATTGTATCATTTTGACTTATCAGAAGATCCACAGTAATTAAGAAATGTAATTTTGTGCTTATAACCGAGCTGTAATTATAAAGTACAGAAGACCAACCAGAATATAATTAAGTTGCGTTATTTGAGTTAAGCATTGTTCTCCGCTGTTAAGGCCTTTACTTTTCTTGAAACACGTGTGGAGAAGTTAATTTGATTTTTCAATTTCAACTGAGAAGGGTACCTACAAGTATCAGTATCATCTTATGAAATTTATATGATCTTATTTTTATATTAATCTCAGTTATGACATTTTTCCATAAATGAAATATCAAAATTAATAATAAAATTAATGCAAATACAAATAACAGTAAAATGTAATAAATGTACATAAAATTATAGTATTTTATGTACAATTCTGATAAAAATTTCATAAGAAAGGTACCTATAAATTAATTAGATACCTTTCTTAAGAAATATGAAATTTAATGTCACTCTTAACAGTTTTATTTTAATTTCTTTAGAATATATTTCCCATAAAGCATCATAAACGTAAAGGTGAAAGCTAAGTACAAAAAAAAAAAAATTAGACCGCTGAAAGTTTTCGTTAAAAATAACAAGGTAAATAATTTGTTCACGTAAATGTAAATTATTTCACTTTTCTCCTTCCGTAGAACAAATTAGCCTCATGGAATTCGTAAATATATCATTCATCACATGTCAAGAGACGCGAAAGTTTATGACCTGCTTTGTTTTATTTTCAAATTACATCTTTTTTGGCACAAAAAAGCTAAGTTAAGTTTGGTTCAAAATATTTTAAATAAACATTATAATTTCTGATTTTCTTAAAATAAGTTTTGAAAAAATGATAATTGATATTTAAAAAAATTTCAAAGTCAGATTTCCAGTTTTTTTTAAAATGGAAAAAAAATGGTCAATTTTGCTGACTCAAAAAAAAAACTAGATTTTTAACGAAAATTTCGGACGTGCTAGGAACGATTAAAAAATGGAAAAAAATACCCCAAAAATACTTTGACCTTTCCTCTTAATAATAACAAACATTTAGACGATAAAATTTTGTTTTCGTCAAGTTTGGCGTCTTTTTCATCATGCTATGCTCTTTTTTTAGCGATCTCGTGGAGGTACCTATGCTATATCAATAGCTATCTACTGTCTATCTGATTACTTTCTTCTCTTTCTGCTCATCATTAATGTTTCTGGTTCCTAATTCATTCACACTCTGTAATACCTTGTATTTTAGTGGCATTACTGCCTTGCTTGGAGTAATTATGATTTAAAAAAAAAAAAAATCCCAGATGTACAATTTTTTAGTGTGAAGGTGGATGATGACAATAATAACATTTAAAAATTGAATCCTAATGAATATTTATAATGATAGAATGAAACTATTTACAAAAACTAAGGAAAAAAAGATAATATTAGAAACCCTTCACAATACTAACTTTGACAGAAATAACAGTTAATCAGTTGAAAAAATGTGGAACTGAATATGAATTACTAACTCAAACACCTGACCATACACTCATCCAAATACAATAACAAATATGAAAAAAAATACTCAAAATTTAAATTCATCTCATAACTACTTCTTCAATGTGCTGTGTTGTGGGCAATCAAGGCTCTCCACAACTTCCTATCGTTTATAGCTCTTAAGGTTTGTCTTTTTAACTGCACTCTCTGTAAGCTAAAGAAAAAGTAAATACAGAATTAAATTAAAGAAAAAAAAGGACAAAAATAAACAAGCTGATGAGCATAACTAAACATAGGGGATAAACTAAAAAGGAAAGTAAGCTATTCTACCCTGATATGGGCAGGGCTGTCACAGAATTCAAAGGATTAAAATCCTTACACCTAACTAACATCCAAATGCCTCTCTAAGACAGCACCTTTCATAAAATGCAAAGAAAGCAAATCTCCTCCACCTCATGTTAAAATTCTGATGAAGAGAGTCACTTCCATCTTAATCTTAACTTTAAGCTGATGCTTAAAGAACCAGATTTGTTGGGAAGAGTAGAACTACACTGTCCCATGGAATTCCATTTGTCATATTATCTATATTACAACTCGCATAACGTTGAGTAAGCACAAGAACATATAGTGTTCATTGCTTACCAGTGGTGGCACCACATTTCTACAAACAGAACTAGCCTCAAGAACAAAGAACTTTCTACTTGGCATGTGGATCATGTAGGTAGATAAGCACAATGGGCTACATTTGAAGAAAGCATGTCCAATAGATACCTCATAGCTTCACAAAACTTTTTGCTGACCCAGATGACACTTCACAACACTAACTAGTGAATTTATACTGCCATCATTAATGAGGCATTTCAACCCAGATGCCCAAAGCTATACAGAGTGATACTCCTGCTTTTTCGGATCATCTTTAATAGGCTCCTTAACTAAAACATGATATACTTTTTAAAACAACAGCCCAGTGCCATTGAGGTCAGCTTTAGCCCATAAGAACCACAGGGGACTTTGATATTTGTGGGAGAAGGATCACTCGCCACAGAGCAAGTAATAGGCATCCCTCTTGTCTAAATGCACACTTCACAATTCCAAAAATCTTCTTTCCAGAATTTGCCATTACTGTCTTGTGTACACATTTGATCATGTAACCTCATGCAAAGTATATGCTGACAAATTCCAATTTTCTGTACACATAGACTACTTTCATTGGGTGAATATAGATCTCCTAATATACATTAGGTGCTTTGATGCCCCATAAGAGGTCAAACTAGATGCAAAGTTATTTTGTTTACAACTGTTTTTTCAAGTATGCTCACAAGTTGTTTTGGCACATTATTTCAATGGAAAAAATGAACTAGAATCAAAGCTTATTACAAACCCAAAATAAATTATTTTGTATGGACAGAAATACAATAAGTCACTTGAGCTTTGTATTTTTTTTACCTCGACTGTAAATATCCCAACCAAAAATATTTCCATCACAAATAGAAGAAATAAAATAAATTATTGTAAAATTAATGCATGTTCACAGAAATATAATAAATTATATATTTGTGTATATAGACATTAATTTTATACTACATTTATTTTTATTTCTGTGACAAGAAACCCTGAAACTATGTTTGCCATGATGGTAAAAGATGATCAAACACAATTATTGGGGAAATCAACACATTCCACATGGAACCAGACAAGTAACAAATAATCTACGAACATTATACTTTTCTTTTGATTGTGATGTTTTTTTCTTCAGAAATTGCAATGATATTTTTGCCTGAATGTTTTACCATACAACAAATAAACATTCAATAACCTTGTCTGTTATGATTAATGAATGAGTATTCCTTCTTCATTTATTCTCCTTTCCATCCACATAAATCTAAGTTGATTTTAGAATTTGCTGGAATCAGCTGCATCAACCGCTTGTTAACTAATTGATCGATGCTGTAAAGATTAATGCGTAATAAATCCCCATTACAAAACCTTGATAAAGCTGAGTGTTTTGCCTGTAAATTCTTCTTAAACTCTACTTTTGACTCATCTGGAGTATCCTTGCCTAACATCCCACTTAGAACTGAGTCTCTGTTGGGTGATATTCATATAACTCCTTGTATGTTTTCTACTATCATCTCTAATCTGGATCCTCACAAAGCATGGTATCTCTGTAATTGTCCTTAAATGTGTGCTCATGAACTGGCTCCTGTCCTCTCTAAACTGTATAATAAATGCCTTGCAGCCTCTTCCTTTTGTGCCTGTTGGATTTGTTGTTCTAGTTTTTAAGAACTCTGGTGAACCGTTCGACTCTTCCAACTATTAAACTATCAGCCTTCTACCAAATTGGGAAACTAATTGAGGCTCTAATCAATGCTGAATTGATTAAGCATCTCACATCGCAAGGCCTTCTTTCAGACAAGCAATATGTCTTTTGTTTCTCTAGGTCAACTGCTGATGTACTGACGATAATTGTGGAAAGAGTTTATCAAGCTCTAAATAAAAATGGCAAAGCTCAGGTTGTTGTTTTGGACATCTAGGAACCTTTCAACAGGGTTTAGCATACAGGTTTTCTTCATAAGTTGAAATATTATGGTGTCTTTGGACAAATTTTTGAACTGATTCAGTTTTTCTTATCAAATTGTGAAATGAAAGTTATCCTGCATATCCATGAAGTTGTTTTTCTGCTGTCGGAACACAAACGAGGAGGAATGGAATGAATAGCAGTACCAGAGACAAATGAAACAAAGCCAGTAAAACAGACACACATCCACAACAGAGATAACAAAGAATTCCACAGAGGAATGGTGCAAACAAAGGTCGAACATAACCAGAACACAGAAAGCAACAATAAACAAAAAGGAAATAAGAATCACAATGTTTCACACAATAGTAATGCTGGTGGCTCACTCACTGATGAAGCAGAAATCTGTCTATTTATAATGAGACCAGAAACATCGGTAATTTCACAATATATGACACAAATCATTTGCATAAACAGATTCTAGACATTACTCAGCCTACTGCTGCAACCATATTTTTTGCTCTGGTCATTCTCTACTGCATATACAGCACACCAAGCATTGTCTTTTTGATCAACTGGGACAGGTAGCCTCATCGAAGGTAGCCGGCATTTCATTCTGCCTTTCATTTCTGCTACAGGCCACTCTTCTGGATCCTTTCATATTAATCCAGGGTTTTATCTTTGGTCCTACATTGTTTTTAATTTTCATTAATGAACTCCCCAATGCAAAAGTTCTCGACTTGGTGATGGCACAACCATTTACTCCTGTCTCAATAGGAAGTCTGATCAGTCTGTGTAATTGACAGACAGCTGATATCAAAAACTACCTTCAATCTTCAGTTTAATGCCTCCAAAACCAAACTACTCTCTATTAATCATCTGAAAGACTCTTTTCTGTCTTCTATTAGTATAGCTAATTCCAGGAAAGACTATCATTGCTAGGTTAGCTGCTAAGAAAGCAGGTTAACTGTTTTGTGCTCGTTTGCTCTCCAGAATCTATCTTACATATCTATAAGTGTACCATTTGTTCCTGCTTAGAATATTGCTGCCACATATGGTCCATTGCTCCTGCTATATATGTAGAGTTTGCTGATAAAATCCAAAGAAGAATCAACAATATCATTAACCCTGATCTGTCATCTCAGCTCCAGTCACTTTCTCACTTTTGTAAAGTTGCCTTCTTGTTCCTTTTCTTTAAATACTTTCATAGTAATTGTTCAGATGAGTTCTTCCCTATAGTAACCAGGGGTAGGAGGTATGAAGCACTATGTTCAAATTCTGCACATACACATTTTTTTTTTTTTTTTTTCAAACATAATACTAAAAGAAATTAAAATCTGAAAAAGAATTTTCAATTGAATGCATTTTTGACAAATTACTGCCCTAAAAACTGAAATATGTGATTTTGATCCTCAATGAAGCCAGAAAATATTAATATAAGAACATTGCTCTCCTTGAATGTAAGTAAATTGTTGTGACTTACAACAGGAAAATTTGATAATGATTCATACTTAAACCAGGCCTTAAAGGCAGTGTTTGCTCATTTTATTGAATACTAGCAGTAGAGCCCGGCGTTGCCCGGGGATGTAACAGTAAGAGATAGATCAAATATCAACCATCATAAAGACTGAAAAATAAAATTAACAAAGATTATTGTTTAAAATTGACAGACACGCATGTCTTAATTAGTTTTTTTTTTTTTTTTTTTTTTTTTTTTACGAATTGGTCAAACCCAAACTCAAACAAAAGCATTGTTTTCAAGTGTTATGAGTCTACCGATTGAATAGAATTTTATTATAAACAATTGTCTTGTAAATGGAATTTTTAAAGAATTCTGAATGTAAAAATAAAGAAAAAAAAAGTGTGCAAGACAATAAGGAACACTACCTGCCAAAAAAAAAGTGAAGTTTTGTTGAAATCGCTTGAAAAATGTAGGAAATCCGATCCCATATATAAATGAACACAGACACACACTCACAAACAACCTGGGTTTTATAATAAGTATAATTCGATATGAGTTGTCCCCCTTTCATTCACGCGACAGCGATGCCCCTTAATCGTGTTTTCAAATTGATTTTGTGCAAAAACAATTTTATGTAGCCCTGTGAAGTTTTGTTGAAATTGGTTGAAAAATGTAGGAAATCCGATCCAATATATAAACGAAACACACACATACACAACCTGGGTTTTATGATAAGTATGATAATGTGAAATTAAATGGTGCCAAGTATCAGTTCCTTAAATAGAAACTACATTATTTAGGTCACACAGTGTGTAAGGAAGGCACAAAACCACTTCAAAGTGTGGGTGTTATTCATATAGCTCCTCTTCCTTCTAATATGTCTGAATTAAAATCTGATATGTCACATTTTGGAGGCTAAAATTAAGAGGCCATTGAAACGGAAAAAGTTCCAGGGGTATGTTGCATCCAAACAGTTTTGAAAAATTTGGTGAAAACAGGAAGTTGAATGGGAATTCAATCAGTGATCAGATTGGTTTTGTTGTCATTTGTGAAGGTGGGTGTTATTGTGAGTTGATTTTGTTTCATGCTCAAATTTTCAATACTCAGACCTAGATCACATATTTCCACCTTCCCAGGACTACTTGAATTAATTTTTCAGATGGTGATGTCTGTCAAATTTGTAGTTTAAATTAATTGAAGTTAACATTACATTTTATTACATTATTAATTACTCTTTTGTCAAGGTTCATGAACCAACCACAGAAATAGTGCATCAAATTTTAAAAATGATGTGTAGTGATGCTATTGAAGTGCTGGTAAGACAAGCAGGAAAGGAATATGGCTTTGGTGACCACACAGATAAACGTGCTCATGCCATTCAATTACACTTCCTGACAACAAATAACCTGGATTCAAAATGTCACTTTTCTGTGTTTAAGGAAAAAAGCATCAGTAGCCAAGTTTTGTAACAAGAAATTCACAGCAAAACGAATTCAGAATGATGTAACTCTGTACTAATCACAGACATTCCTCAATGTACCAGCCAAAAGCTTTGTTTCAATTGTTAATCTTTTGAACAACATGGAAAATGAGTGAGTAGCTGAGTAGTAGAATTCCATAAATTTAAAATCTTAGAGAAAATTGAGAAAGGAAAGAAACAATCAATGTACATCCAAAAATGTCTTCAACTTTGCAAAAGTTGGAATGGACCAGAAACCAGTATTGAAGAGCTTCATGATATTCTGAAGGCAAATCACGATGATGTTGAAAAGATTGTTCGTATCATGTTGTCATATTACTGCGATACTCACAAATCAGATATTCTTCAACACCTGGATTTGTTCAGAATCAATGATATTAGTCATGATGAACAGTTGCTGAATTTATGTGCAATTCTTTCAGGCAATGATCCCATGTCTGAATCTGATACATTGCCATCTAACAAGGATGCAGAACAGTTTCTTCATTCATTTCAAACCAGTTTTTCCACTGAGAATGTCAATAACAATATTGTGGTTGGGATGAATTATGTCATCTTGGTTACTGAAGGTGATGTAGACACATGGTACTTAGCAGCTTGCATTAAGAAACATTCTGATGGCAATCCACAATGGAATACTTTCATAGACTTCAGAAATCATCTCATTTGAAATGGAAACACCCTGCAAAACCAGAGACATCTTGAAACCTGAATCCATTGTTGTATGTGATATTGATGGTGAATGAAACATTTCCAAGGAATGGAACATAACATACATCTTTAGAAATCATTTGTACATAAACAAACTGGTAGAGGGTTTCTTAAAATAAGAATTCAGCTTTGTGATGTTGTGACCAGGTTTGCTTAAATATAACTTTTCAATTTTATTGTATTCATAACTTGTGTTTCTCTTCCTGTTTTGTATTTAGCCTCATCTCCAGCCTTCAGTCATATTCTTATCAGTAAGTTCATAAGGACTCCATGTTACATCTTCAAGTAGTATTTGAATCTTTGGTGTCTTCATGGGATGACACATTCTGGCTAATACGTCATGCACAAATGAAATTGGTCATGGATTTTCATGGTCCATGAGTTTTCAGTAATTATTTTATTTTTGATTGTATAATGGGCTGAAATGGAGTCTTACCCCAAATTCTTGTGCATAATGAGTATTATGGTTCTGTAGTTGGGTGAAGTTAAGTTTCTGGGGATCTCTGTGGATTTTAAGTTAACATTTTCCCAAATGGTTATCAAGTTACTATCATTTTGGTATTTTGACCTCTAAAATACTCATTTTGGACCTTTTTTTGATTGTTTTCCAAGACTGAAGTGATGAAAAACCTCAGTCCTTAGTCTTATACATTTGTGCTACTCATCATAATTACAACACAGAAAAAAATTATGATTCCTGTTGACTGACACATGAGATACCTCAGACTATCAAATATTAAGATTTTCAGCAGAATTAATGGTCCAAAATAAGCATGTTTGGTTTTAAGGGCAACAATTCATCAAAAATGCCCAAAATATTTTTTTTTCTTCAGATTCTGCTTAGTATTATAGAAATCTTCAAAAAGAAATGAATATACACCAAATCTGAAGATAGGTCAAAATTAATATCATACTACCTACCTAGATGTTATGAATTTAAGTGCAGTACTAGACTGGCAACAAGGCCTCATCAATTTAAAGTTGAGTTGGTTAGATGTAATCATAAGTTCTATGCTTCATTACTCACACTTATCACTTCTGGAACTCCCTTCTGGTTCCATACTTTCCAGTTGACCTTAATCTTCAAAAGTTCAAATGCAATGTTATTCACTATCTACTGTCATTCAGATTGCTCTTCTTTTGTTCCTTTTTCTTAGTAATGCTTAGTAATACTTCCACACCAAGTAACCCCTTGTGTCCTAGTGACTTTACTGCCTTAAAAGAGTGATCATGATTAAAAAAAAATTTATGAAGGAGAATGCACAAGTTTGAGTTCTTTTTATACATTTCCTATTTGGGAATTTGTGCATGTAATAATCTATGTGATGACTTACTCTAATATAACAATATTACTTGAGTAAATTGAAGGTGTTGCAATTTTCTATGCAAATTATACACTAATTTTGAAGTATTAGATTTCTTTCAGTAAATTTCTAAAAAAGAAAATTTGATTAATGAAAAATACACAGACATTGAAGGAATCAGAATTAATTGTAATCTGAACAACAATTTAGCAAAGTCTTTGATGGTGCAATTTCCACTTTCCACACCACCACACAAAAATGTTTACATTTCAAAATCCCCAGGCATTTGTTCCTGATAAAATTCATGTCCTTTTTATATTATAATGACTAGTAATAAATTTCCTCATTTAATGTCAGTGTTCTATTTTAACTTAAGACTGCATTGTATTTCCAATTTAAACGCCTTGTGTTTTTGAATAGTCATGTTGTTAACATTTGTCTTCTATTTGCTGGAATACATTAACAGACTCAGAATAACCCATGAACCAAATTGAAAGTTTGTATTTTCTCTTTTCAAGTATTTTTCTTTATCTAATGTTTAACAAATAACATTCAAACTTGTAAAATTGCAAATTATGATAGCTCTAAAAATTCAACATATGATAAAAAGATTTGATCTTAAATATGCCCCACACCTGATGCCTATATAATTGTGTTTTTTACTTTTCTAAAAAAGAAGGGAAACAGCTGCAGACTTATTATTATAATACCCACTCCTCTTCCGATCTTTTTCTAGCTAATTCTTCTAGTAACCTTTTTTTTGATGTGAAAGAACTTGATTTTTCTTTTTATTTGTAAACTTGTTGCTTTTTATTCTTCTTACACGTGGAGTCTCCACCCACATCTCAATAAATAGCATCAACCATTTAATGTTCAGCGGAACTAAATAATCACCTTTTGCTATTAAGTAAAGAAAAAAAATCTTTTACAAGTTAGGATAAAGAAGGGAAAAACGAGACTGTGTGTGTGTGTGTATATATATATATATATATATATATATATATATATATATATATACACACACACTTTATTTTAGGATATTACATAAAAAACACCTGGAGATATATATTATGCCTTTTATTAACACCAGAACTATATGTGCAATATATTTATAATCTCATTGAATTCAAAATAAATATTTCATAAAGCTTTCTTATCTTTTTTTGTGTGCACTTTGTATACTATTATATGTGAACTAGTGACAGGACAATACCAATATTTTTACCAGTTCCAATGATGTTCTAAATTTCTGATATGATTCCCAATTCTGATTCCTACATTGATTAAATTCATTATTTTCCGACCCTACAGTTAAACTTAATGAACAAAATAAATTTATTAATAAAACATTTAGTAGAAAAATGAATACAAAAGCTTATGAAATAAAATTAGATATACTTTTTATTTAAAAAATTGGTTAAGAGTTAAAACAATAAAGGCAACAATTTCTTTACATAAATCACTTAAGTACAGTTGACATATTGCTTTACTTTGGTTATCATGAGAAATCTTTAAAAACTTCCAAACTACCCTTTTCTGCTTGGCATTGGATGCACTTGTCATAATTGGGGTCTGAAAATAATAAAAAAAAAACATCAGTTAGACTTTAAATTTTTCACTGTTATATAAAGTGTATTTCCAGTTTTTTAATGTGTATAATTTGTAAAGATTCAATTGATGGTTTGCTATTAATTATAAAATAAAAAAGGGTCTATTTTTTGTCCACCTTATATATTTTAAGCAAAGGTGCCATCTAAATATTATGCAATCTCCTTAAAATTTTGTGTCTCATTTTTCAATGAATGGCACAAATTTAGAGGTGGCAGTTCAATTTCAGCATACACTTCAAAAATAAGAGACACCCTAATTGCAACAATGATACTCTCAGCAGAAAGGCATCATCTTATGTATTGTGGTTTAACTTGTGCATATATGTTAACCTACTCCTGAAGGATAGTGAATAAAAAATAAATGCAAATTTTAAATATACTTACAGACGTTTAATAAGAATTAAATATGAATTATCACAGCAACTTAATAAATAAATAATAAAGGGTCTTCAATTGTATCTAAAAAAATTTACTCACTAATAAATTTTACTGTCTAAACAAAATTTCTCACAATTAAAAAATTTAATAATTTCTAAAAAGAATTAAAATGTGTTTTATTTTTGTTAAAAGAAAAAAAGTGAAAACAACACAGTAAAAACATATCTGATTTTTTTTTTTTTTTTTTTAAGAGATATAAGCAATTTTAGCACACTTAAAAATATTAGGAAGTTGAGAGCTAAATCACACTTGATATCTAACTTGATCATTTTATAAGGTATTAGATTCAACTGTTACAAAGCATTAAAATAAAAATAAGATTTAAAATTAAAATCTTCATGAGGACGAGAACAACTGTAAATGTATATTTTTGCATAAGTTTGATTTTTTTTTCAGGTAGATATTAGATTATTAGATGAAATTTTACTATTTTTATTCTTAAAATATTAAAACAAATCATATTAAAAGTCAAAGAATTATAGCTTAATTGCACCAAATAAAAATGGAATAAAAATACTTATTTTTAACTTTTATATATTTCTATTTATAAAACTTGCATCTTGTTAGGCTCTAAGAAGGAATAAATGAGAAAAACAGTTCAAAATATTTGAAATGCTATAACAATTTAACACAGGAATATTCAATTATGTTGAAGAAAAATATTAGTAAATTAAATACAATTTTTTAATATAAACATTTGTATGAAAAAGCTTTTTTTCAGAAAACTTTAAATAAAAGTTTTTTTTGTTTCTTTGTTTAAGTAAATAAACATGAAAATCCATTTTGAAAGCTATAAAACTTTTTAAAAAAATTTGTAGGAAAATAAAATTTCATAAAAAGAATGTTAATTTTTAAGTTTCACTTATTGAAAAGAAGATTTATTTTTATTTACATAATTTATTTTTGCTATGTAAAAAGAAATAAACCTTTACAATAACCAAACTAAAAAATGATTTATGGATTAAAACTATTATAAAAACAAATTGCTGTAATTTAACTGTCTCACCACAAGAACAATTTGTGACATATAAGGTCAATTTGTTATGTGAAGAAATCAAATGTGACATTGACATTTTATTTTTAATTTCTATTTAAGAATAATTGAAAATTTAAATTTTAAAATAATTTTGTATAAGATTCTTAAGATAATTTTTTTCTAGGTTTTTAAATGCAGACAATGCTTTTTTCTTTTTTATAAATTAAAAAAAATAATAAAAATTGTCTTAAAAGAGAGCCCAGCATAACAACAACGTGACTTTTTGTGTTTATAGTACATAATTTTGACTATAATTATTAAATTAATAATTTATAATATTATAATGACTAAAAAGCAGATGTGTATATTCCTTGTCTTGTGGCATTGGATTACTTTATGTAATTTTTTACTTCAATGACAAATTTACTTGAAGTGACAAGAAAAAGCCCTTTTTGGTAAACAGACAAAAGCATTATAATTGCTATATTTTGGGCCTGATATAATATTGGTAAATGATTTTATTTTTAAATCTTTGTTTATCAAATTTTGTTGACTGCCATTATATAGTCATTAAATATTTCTTAAAAATCACATTTGCTTTGGAAAGAATTAAATCTTTTTGATTGTCCACTAAAAACTGAAATGGCAAGCTAATCTTTTTATTCATTAATGCAATTTTTAGTTCTGTTTTCTGTACAATATGTGTAACACATGCAATCCTCCTTCTGATATCCAACCAAGCAGAGTTAGGGTTTTTGTTATAGAAGTTTTATATTAACTCCATTAAGTTCAAGTTAAAAAATGAAATGCTAAATTGGTCTAAGTAGATTTTATTGTATATTTAATCAGGTATATACTTGACAGGCACCAGAAAACCAAATGAATATTTTCTAAATAAATATGAGACAATCCAAATTAGGGAAATCTGTAAAGAAGTCTCATCTACCTAATTGTACAATTTTATTACAATGAGATTTTGTGATAAATTCTTTTGCTTATTTTTTGAACTCTGTATTATAAACAGAAAATACTATATTATTTACAAAATAAATACTTGTTTGGACTCTATATTTTAACCATCCAAATTAGTGACACTAACTACTACCTTAACCTTCTGCCATTACTTTTTCGGTATTCAGCACTGTAATTTTAAGACCAGTATTTGTATTGAGTGCTGACTTCCTGTAGTCAGCAAATTTTGTCAAAAAGTTAATATGGTTAGGATCTGATCATATTTCATTGCTGACTAATCTTTTATTATTTATTTATTTATAATAATTACCTATGAATAATACAAATATATTGATTTTGATTAGAAAGCTTATATATTCTTTTTTCTTGAATTGTTAGTCCTTAGAAATTTAATGAAGATACCATGTTTGGTATGAGAAAGTTAAAAACTTCATTTTCAACATTAAGCAAGAGTTTCTTATCTTTTAAAGCATGCAAGCATCCATTGAATATATATATATATATATATATATATATATATATATAACTAATATGTCCCAGCTGTGGCACTCAAATCAGTCACCCAACAAAACTGAAGGGCTTCCTCTTTTTAAGACATACACCAGTTTTCTATAGGGGAGGGAGCTGCCAGAAACTCTCCACCAGTAAACCTGACCATTTGAAAGTTAACACAGAAACTCTCCTCAATGTGCTTGACATGTAACCTAACTTTTTTTTTCTTTTTTTTTTGGGGGGGGGGCAGTGTAGGGGAGTATGTGCCTGATCTCTTATCCATCACTTGACCTTTTCTAATGCCTCACAGCCACCCAACTTCTCATTAGAATTGAATAGCCTCACTCTGACTTTAAATGTCTACTGTTGATCTACTCCAGTCTATATGATTGTGTGACTGAAAAAAAAAATATCTGCCTAGCAATTTGATTGTTCTCATTGGGTTGGGTGAATTTGTATTCTCTGACCCTTAAGTTATGGGACCAGGCCCTCATATATGATTATATTGGACTAAATCTCCTACAATTCATCATAACATTGTCATGAATATACATTTTAATGAAACTTCTTTTTTTTTTTCTTTACTGAATATTTACTTAAGACCTTTGTTGCAACTTGCTAGGTGAGGTTCATTAATTTCACCTTCCCAACACTGATAATTATTACACTACATTTTTACCCATTCTTCAGGTCAAACAAGAGTTTATCACTCTTGATTGATATTCACATCTAGCCGGGGGTGGGGGGCAGATTTTTTCTTTGTTGGAAGATGGTGGTTTATGAAAAAAAAAGGTTTTATATTCAATAACAATTTGTATAAAGGAGTTCTCTTTTGAAAGTTACATATCTTTAAATGTAACATCAAAAAAGCTTATTTTGCTTGATAATGGGAAATATATCAGATAACTTTGAACAAGAAACTGAGATGTGAAACGTGATTCATGTTATACAGTGTAACCCGGATATAAGAGAAACCCGGATATAAGAGAGATTTTCTCTGGTCCCAAATTAGAGCCTGTGTTAATGTATATAAAATAGACCAAACCCGGATATAAGAGACTTCTTCTCCGGTGCCGACAACTCTCTTACATCCGGGTTACACTGTATATCAAAGTTTGATTTTAACTTTGCTATCATAGAAATTAGATTTGAACTAATTTCAAGTTTTATTTAAATTATTTATGGTTTAAACATCCTGCATTATTTCAGTGCCAATTTAATTAATAATTAAAGGAAATATATTAAAATAGTCTGGTTATTCTTTATATATATATATATATATATATATATCAACAGTACTCCATTTTCAGCCTAGAGGATAGCAGGAGGAGTCAAATATTTGCTGGAGCAGTACAGGGAACTGACCATTTTTCCCAGCATTTTTAGCAACGGATTATATGTACAAGTTACACTTGGGGTCTGGTTTGAGTTTAAGTCACAACAAGCACTCAAGGCACAGGGCCTCCTTGAGAACTTTCTGTTCATAGTAACTGGTAATAATTCTAGGTCCGGTCAGCGATGATGGAATGTCACTAGTTTGGGTTTTGAGGCATTGAACATAACCAGCCAGTTAACCTGTCAGAGCTAGGCCAACAGAGAGATCAGCTGCCAATCTCTATTCATCTAAAGTTTTGGAGGTGTACACATATACCTTTATATCATTAGCATAGATATTCAAAAATGACCAAAGTATACTCTTAGGTAGATCATTTATGTAAAATAAGAAAGAGGGTTGAACCGAGAATGCCTGCAATAATTGGCAGGGTCTTGAAGGACCATTAACATCTATCTGTTAGGAAAGACTTTATAATATTAATCATAGGGTACACCTTGATCATGGCATGCTTTCAGTACATCTGGAAATCCAAATAAATTATATTCACCTTCCAAGTCAAGATGATTACAAAGGTTTTAGTAGCACACACCAGTCAGTACTTAGATAGAGGGACCACTTTAGAATACCAAGTACTGTCTGCCATCTACAACAATCCGAAATGTGTTTTGGCTTTAAATAACCCACAAAGAATTGATAAACCATAAAAAAAATAATCATAGTGGTGCACAAGTGTATTGAGTGTGTTTTAAGTTTCTTTTATATTCTTATATTCTTTTCTTTAAATCTTGAGGTGTATTTTGTGGGGCATTTTTTACTTTCTATTTGACAAACTCTTGCTTATGTAAAATTAGCTCTATTTTTGTATTCATTAAGTTTTTAATGATATTTATATTGGGATTAGCTAACTTTCTTTCAAGTTCATTTGATGTGGTAATTGTAGGTAATCTGAAGAAGTCCCAAATTCAAGGTTGAAATGTTGCAAGCAAAGTGTCATACAAAACTAAAGAGATAGATTCCAAAGATTAATCAAAATCTTGAAATAATGACAAAGATGGCCAAAATACTGTGACAAGATTTTAACAAAATGTAGTTTATTTTACTTATAGGTTACATATGTGTTTCAAAGTAGTAACTTTCTTCTCCCCCACCCTCGCTCCCGGTTGTAATGGTTGACAGTGGTATGTATCCATATTGCCTGTTTGCAGCTATGATGATAGAACAATATGTTTCTGTCATCTCCTCCTCTTATTGTTTGAATGTTGGGATTGTAATCCAGTGATCAGTTCATTTATAACTACTATCTACTCTTTTAGTGTATTTCCTGCATTTCAGCTTTCACCCCCCCCCAAAAAAAAATCAAGTAAACAAGTGCTCTATGCACTTATATATATGAAACAGCCCACTTGTCACCAGTGATAGAATCAATTTGACCATTTCACCATTAATTTATATTCTCATTCAGATTGCCACTTAATAACCTTTTTCCTAAAAATTAATCCTACTATGAAACTACCAGCAACTATGTCTTTATGTAAGCAAACTAAACTGCTTAAGAAACTACATCAATCAACTTTTTTTTTGAGTAAGGGTGGAATTTATTACATGTCCTCATTTTTGCCTGATTTGGCAAGTATAGTGGGTGGATACAGGACTGTATCCAGTTACACTAATTCATTTCCAGTATTCGGGTTCAATTCCTTAAGAACTCCTTATCTAATTTCTCAGAACTAATTAACTTCTTTAATTAATTTTCTTTCCACATTTAATTCATTAAACTCATTAAATACAATCAACATTTCTCACTGGTTTTATACCCTAACTTTATTCATTGACCGCTTTGTGGCTCTAATTTACCTTCAGCATGTTTTGAAACCAAGTAAATCATGAAATTTATTGATATATGTTTTCTTAGATGAGAGTTCATTTTTGTCAATTTATTTATATCCAACTGTCTGGAAATAAATTTATTTCATAGACTATTGGTTTTGACTTGGCATTAGGCAAATATGTATTCAATTATTTTTTTATCTACAAATAAAATGGAAATGAATACAGATTCAAGTATGGTAAAAGGTCATCATTTCAGATGACAGTTAAGATCACTCTTGCTTTCAGTTGGCTAGCATTCTAACACCTAACATTAATAATCTGTATTCACTGTCCTTTCCTATTTTTTTAAATTTTTTTTGCTGTTGCTTTAGCAAATAATATTCAAGAATATTTTACCACCAACTGTTCTTGCAGAAGATTTGGAACTATATTAGTAATTTTTTCAAATATCTGAATAGATGAAGCAAGGCACATATAGTTTGACTTGATGAAACATCTCAACATTCAGTCTCTAAAGCAAAATGCTTTTTCCTTTTCAATTCAAATTATATGTTTATAGCTTATTAATTTTTGCATAGTCTAATTCACATTAGAAAAATACTGTGCTCATTAACAATTTACTTTAGTTAGTATTTTAACTTTTTAAGACATTGCTTGAAATATGAAATATTACTAATAGAAATGATTTTACTTTTAAATTTTAGCTAGTGCAGATACTTTAGTCAAACATTTGTAAAACATTGTTTTAATAAATTTTAATGATTTAAAAGCAAGAAAAAATGTCAGTAGTGTATAATAAATTAGTTTAAGAGAAAAGTAAACGTTGCTAATCATAGTAAACTGTTTATAGTTAGCCATTTTCACTTCACATAAGAGTTGAAGTATTTCAACTTCTATCCATCACACAAACACCCCTTATGATTTTCTATTTTAAATAGCATTTTGCTTATTGTATTTTGTTGTCAACTTGAAAAGAATTAGGGAGTCAAAATGGAATAGGATCCCATTAAAGTATCTTTTGTAATTTTATTGCCATTTATTTGTGCTGAAAATAAAGTATTTCTTTTGATCTAACATTTTTATATATTCTCCTTTTCTTGAAAATGTGAGGTGCTTGTCTTTTCCTGAGGTAAATGCTAAAAGCTGAACATATCTTTTATATACTTCATATATGTTCAATTTATGAAATGTTTTTAATTTTAGCAAATATCTGTTTTTAGGCCCTAGTGTTGTGGGAGAGAATAGCCTTTGGGGACTTTGTTCTATGTTAATTTGATTTCCCCAAGAAACCTAATTACAATAATGTGTTAATAGATGTGTATCTGTTAAAAAGTTTCCAGAAATTTCCAGTACATATGCAAATTTTCCTTCATAAAGGGAATACTATATATACTCACATATCATGTGACTTTTGAAGGCCTAATTTTAAGGGGTTGCAACATACATAAGATATAAAATTATCATATGTACTGTTGGCTACACTGTTGACCAAACTATATATACATTTTCTGTAGGTGAAAAGTACAGATGTATTTAAAATAAACATGATTTTGATAATACATGTAATATTCACATATTAGTATCATATTATAAAATACAGACATAGTGAATATGCATCATTTCCTTTGTTTACATTTATAAGATGTTTAGCTGTTTCTCTTTCAGTTGTTTGTGGCTGTATACACTTACGCAATGAGTATAGCATTACTAAAGATACTTTTATCATTTTCTTTTACTTTTTTGACTTATTTAAAGATGGAATAAAGAGATAGAAGAAAAGAGGTTAGTCCATTGTAATTTGGTCTCTCAAAAAAGGAAATTAATGATACATTATATAATCATTTTTTATAAGTGAAAATTTAGGGCTTGCACAGTATGCAAGAAGATGTGCTACATGAATATATACAGTAATTTGTTTTATGTATTAGTTTTTTAGAAATGAATAAATAGGATATATTTAAATTAAGAGATTTGGTTTTATGGTCGAGTGTAAAAAAACAATAGTTTAAAAAAAAAAAAAATGAAAATATTGTCCTTTCTCTGAAATATGTGAAACTAGAAGTTTTGTATCTTTCAGAATTCCTTAAAAGTTATAAAAGTCAAACATTCCTTTTTTTAATGATATAAAAATGAATTTGTTAAATTGTTATTTGGTGAAAGGGTGTTGGAACAATTTTTTTTTTTTTTTATTTTTTTTTTTGTACAGCAAGATAGAACTGCCACAATTGGCGGATGTAGTTGACATTTGATAGTGGGCAATGCCTGTCTGAAATGTAAATGAGGATTTGTTTGATTTTTCAGTTGATAAATATGACAGTCACTGAGTTGGCTTGTGGGCCCTCGGAGTATAAAAGATGTTCACACTATGATTTGAGTTAGAGGTTTGTGTTTGGTGGCTATTGTTAACTCTCATTGTGTGAAGACATTTGTGGTAATTCTTCATTTTTCATAAAAGATATTTCTTTATTAGTACCAATAGCAGACTTTCTTGGAATTAGTGAAGGAAATACGGTTTGGTGGCAATTGTTAACTTGGTAAAATCAAGTCAAAACAAAGTGGACAGAAAAACTAGAATTCCACAGAGGTAGTGCAAGACAGTGGAAATAAAGCCAAACCCTCATTGCAGATTTGTTCAGCTACCAAGATGAAATTGGAGCCAGCCAAATGTTAGAAATACACTCACACTGTTGGCATCCCAGGGATAAGTGAACCTCTACAATAGAAGTGTCACCCCCATCACATCTGAATTTTTTTTTATAAAACCAAAATAGGCCCCAGAATTCTTTTTCATTTTTTTTCATTCTTTTCATTTTTGCTTTGTAAATCATTTCATTTACAAAACATTGTTACAGTTTACCAACCATTAAAATAGATTAAATTTTTAAAATTATTTAATTTGGCTTTCGAAAATGTTTACAATTCTAGTTTTAAAGATGTAAACAAATTGGAATCATTCATAATTTTAAAAGATTTTCTTTCTTGAGTTGGTATCTTGAATAGTGTATAGGATGTGTGGGTGGTGCAATGGATATTGTCATGGAATGAGAAATCAGTGAGCCAAGTTCAAATTTCAGTCAAATTCATTATATTGACTTATGCACAAATAACCTTGGGAAAGGTAGGAACCCACCTCTTCTTCTCCCCACACCCAGCTATAGAGTAGTAAGGCACACTGAACACTTTAGCATTGGTTGGCAACCACTCTCAGAAAAGGACAACTCTGAATTCAAAACTTAAGAAGAGTTGTTTGGGGACCTTGTGGCACCAATTCTTCTGAAAAGGGCAGATATGGCTTAGCACAAGTCTTTACCATTTTGGAATACAGAAATGCTTTTTGTCTCCTAATATATACTGAAACCCATATAAGGGTCATCCTGATGATGACCTAATGCAAAAATGTAAATCTTGAATACTTTCTGCAATGAATCTGTCATTGGTATTCCAAGTAAATCTTTTTCTCCCCTTTCTCTAGCTCCTGCTTCTCAACAGGTTTAAATGATTTTATTTTTGAATGGCCTACCACTAAATAATAATTTATACTAAACAAAGTAAAAAAAAAAAAAAAACTTGCTTTTTTTTTCTCTCTCTCTCTCTCTAGTTAAGATTAGTTAAAATCAGTGGGTAGTATCTCTACATATAAATTTCACTTTGATAAAAATATATAATGTTTTTCTCCTCCATAAAAAAAAAAATATATCTAAGTTTAAATAGCATATTTACATTACTTAAATACTGAAGAGGAAATGTACCTATTGATTTTGAAGGTTTTAAGATTGAAATTTTGTATACAATACATTCATTAATCTTTTTAAAACCTGATTCCACATAAATAGAAAAAATGTAAGTTTTTATTTTTTTATTTTTTTTTTTTTTTATTTGCTAAAACTTTTTTTTCTTTTTGACAGGAACACAGCCAAAGTTGCTATTGCTGGAGGTGCCGTGTATTACACAGTGCAACAAGGTGTGTGGAGTACAACCAGTGAAGGATCACAGGCACTTGACAATGTGAGGAGAACCATTTTGCCAGCCACTGCAAGCGAATATGTTGGCAAGGTAATGTTATTTTGAATATATTTTGAGCCATTTCCACTTTTAAATAATTTTTGTGTCATCATTTGTTTGTATGACAGACATGATGAAAATAAAAGTAATATCTTTATTTTTAAATGAGCCTCAGTACTGCTGTAAACAATTTAATATTTTAAATTAAAAATTTGGTTTGTCATTTAGCAGATTTTCAAAGTTTTTTTCATTCAAGTATCAGACTAATAAGATCTGCTATCTTCTCTTTTTTGGTATCTATGCAGGCTGAAAACATGAAACAAGTCTGTTTTTCAGATTTTCTCAGTTCAAAATGGCAAATGAATACAGATTTCTTTATATTGATATTCTTCATTTACTCCAGAAGCTTTGAATCAGCAATACTTCAAATTACTTTGAACACAATAACCAAAGATATACCATATTTGATAGTAGACTGTAGGGTGTCCACCACAAAATAATCTTGACTAAGTAGACTTGGACAAGTCTTCTGTTTGAAAAATGGGCAGATACTAATTCATCTGCAAAGATGACCCTGTGCCAAAACTCCAAGTGTCTGTTTGCCATGTTTAAAATGATGTCAATTTACTTATATTTTTTTTAAAGTGGACACTGTTTTTCTCTGTAGATATGAATAAATGGACACTATCTGCATATGGAATAATCAACAGCTGTTACAATGCATACCAATTTTATAATCCTTATAATTTATTTTAATTACTGTGAAAATTAGTGTCAAAATCTTCTTTTTTTTTTTTTTTTTTTCTTGTCTCCATTCTATTTTTGTATGTTCCTTAAAGTGTGAATGTTTGACATTTCCAAAGGAACCAAGTGAAAGGGAAGATTAATTTTCATATTTTAGCATACAGATTCTGATGGATAAAATGGTGATTGTGAAGACTTCTTTGAATACATCTATGTACATGAATTTTGCTAGGTGAATAATATAAAAGAATTGAAAACAAAAGTCTGTTAATCTAAGACTTTTTTAAAATGACATTGCTGTTAATTGATAGATCTTTATTTCTGAAATTGTTTCCTTAGACTTTCTTTCCTTATCTAGACAGGAAAAGTGACCAAGATTTTCAAGTATGTTTCTTATGTCGTAAGATTCTTGTAACCATTCTTCTCCTCTTCCTTGATTCCATTTTTAGACAAACTTTTCATTCTGGTCAGAAACATTTGAAATAATTGCTCATGTCAAGTAAGCTTAGCCTAGTTTCTCTTGGTTAAAGTTACCCCATCTACTTTGCTTCTATTTAGTAGTATTTTCCTTTCATACTAAATTTAAAACTTGATACTATCAAGTAGCAGCTTTCAGTCCTATTTTAATTGAACAGAATTTTTAATATTTTGCTTTATTTATTATGGGCATATTTTTTTGAGTTTTCTATTCAAATATTCGACTTGTGTAATTAATGATTATTCACTCGGTATGCATTACTGAAAGCATATTTTGTAGGTATTTAATACCATACGTGTTTGATATGAAAGTAGGTATATTTTGTATATTTTTGTATTTTAATACCATACGTGTTTGATATGAAAGCATATTTTGTAGGTATTTAATACCATACGTGTTTGATATGAAAGCATATTTTGTAGGTATTTAATACCATACGTGTTTGATATGAAAGCATATTTTGTAGGTATTTAATACCATACGTGTTTGATATGAAAGCATATTTTGTAGGTATTTAATACCATACGTGTTTTGATATGAAAGCATATTTTGTAGGTATTTAATACCATACGTGTTTGATATGAAAGCATATTTTGTAGGTATTTAATACCATACGTGTTTGATATGAAAGCATATTTTGTAGGTATTTAATACCATACGTGTTTTAGAAAACACTTTAAACATTGGTTAGTGATAAGTTATCATTGTCAGTCCCATGACTGAGAGTGATTGTCTGGACACTGCATACAATGGATTTATTTTTAATCCAACATTTTTATTATTTAAAATGTTATTATACTGGATACTCATATTTGAAATAGATGCCTTATTTTTATTTGTATTATTTTTAAACAGTGTGTATTCTATCTATCAGTTTGCACATTTGAGAAATCTAAATAAAGAAAATGTGCTCTCTGGCAGGTGAAACCGCCATTTGATCTGACATGCTTTACTCATCAAGTCTCTATTCTCTCTTAATGTGCAGATCGATAGACCTAATACATACTATTTAAAAATTATAAATAAAAATGGGTTGTCTATTTCATATACATTGTGTGTGTGTGTGTGTGTGTACAGTTTTGGTAATTGAATGATAAAGTGGAAAAAATTGTGTATAACACATTTCATTGTGTAAAAAGACTTAGGTAGTCTCTTCTACCACCCGGTCAACACTCCTCCCCCTTCTATTGGACATGAGTAGAGGCTTACACCTTGTTTCTTGTCTAGGAAGGGGTTCCCGGTACTCTTTCTCTCTCCGCCCTCTGTATTAGTGCAGCTCTGTTTCTCCCGTGATGTGTGCAGTTTATGGCATCACCTCTTCGTTCTGAGGGTACACGGTTGACAGTTCTCTGGTTGCTGTTTCCGACTGGTAGTTAGGAGCCCTAACTCTTGCGTAGCGTCTTGAGCGGCCGCTCTGATCAACAGTTGTATAATACTGGGGTGTTTGTAGTGCCATGTTGTGCATGGAAAGGTGGCCCTGCAGTCACCTCCGGTGGGCAGCCCTGAGGCCACATAATGATGCAGATTTTGCCAACTCCTCTCTGCCCGCGTCACGTTCGAAACTGTCTGTTTCTTTTACTTCGGGCCTTCTCATCTTACAAACAGAATTCAACATGAGTTACAAAAACCGAAAGATTAACCCTAAACCAGCCTCTCAAAAACCACCTAAACCCCTCAACATTTCGTTCTCCAACATCCGGGGCATAAGTCAAACTTCTGCAGTCTGGAATCTTTCCTCACAGCAAACGGCCCGGATATACTGGCTCTCTGTGAGACAAACCTTGTCTCGTCTATCCCCTCTTCTGATCTCTCGATCCCCGGCTATCTTCTTCTCCTCAGAAAAGACTCTCTAACCCACATGCACGGTTTTGGTGTCTACGTAATGAACATCTCCCTTTGGCCAGAGAGTCCTCTCTCGAATCGCCAGACCAGTCATACATGTGTCTCCAACTCTCTCTCCTCAATGCAGTAAGCTATCTCTTCTTCCTTTACCGCTCTCCATCCTCTCAAGACTGTGAGATACTCTATAGCATTTCTGACAGCATAGACAAGGCTCTCTCCCTCCACCTGTTTGCTCACATTTTTGTGTTTGGTGACTTTAACGCCCATCACACCTTGTGGCTTAAGAATGCTACTACTGACCACACAGGCATTCAAACGCTCAATTTTTCAATCTCCCATTCCCTCACACAGATAGTTAACTTCCCCACGCGTTTTGCCTTCAACCGGGAAGGTAAAGCCTCTCTACTCAACCTTTACCTCCATCCCTGAATCCTGCAGCACCTCGCAACTCTGCCCTCTTGGTAACTCTGATCATGTAGTATCAGTTAACATCTCCTTTAACTCCACCTCCTATAAAGAACCTCCTACCACTAGAACTTTGTTCTACTATCAACGAGCTGACTGGGACGCGTTCCGTGATTTTCTCCGCGATGTCCCCTGGGATGGAGTCTTTAAGCTCCCCGTCCAAGAATGTGCTTCTGAGGTCTCTTCCTGAGTTAAAGCTGGAATCAACGCTTTCATCCCATCAAGGAAATATAGGGTCAAGTCGCGCTCCTCCCCCTGGTTCTCGGCTGCTTGCTCAGCCGCCATCGCCCATAGGAACCACTACTTCCACCTATACCGTAGCGACATGTCTGACTGCAATAGACGTCTCTTTGCCACCGCCCATAACGAATGTAAGCATGTCCTCAACGATGCTAAGTCACTATTTGCAGCTCGGATGAAGGAACGTATTGCATCTCGCAAATTTGGCTCCAAAGATTATTGGCGTTTCTGCAAGAGCGTATTGAACAATTGCAAACCCTCTATACCACCTTTATTCAACCAGTTCAAAGTCCTGACCTCCTCTACCGACAAGGCTGAATGCTTTGCGCGGAAATTTTCATTCAACTCGACGCTTGACTCTTCCTGTATACCCATACCCGACTTCCCTCTGAGAACTGAGGCCATATTGAGTGGGTTAAACATAACCCCATCTTTGGTACTGGGTGTTATCTCCAATTTAGACCCCAACAAGGCTAGTGGTGGAGACGGGATATCAGCCATTGTCTTGAAGAAATGCGCGCCTGAACTGGCTCCCGCCCTTTCTAAACTATACAACTACAGCCTCAAGGAATCTTGTTTTCCTGACTGCTGGAAGTCCTCTTCGATCGTTCGTCTTCAAGAACTCCGGCGACCTCTCTGACCCTTCCAACTACCGTCCTATCAGTCTCCTTCCACTCTTTGGCAAAGTCTTTGAAGCCCTAATCAATATCGGGGTGGTTAACCACCTCACATCCCATAATCTGCTCTCAAACAAGCAATATGGTTTCCGCTTTGCCCGATCTACAGCCGATGTGCTTACGGCCATCACTGAAACAGTCTACCGAGCTCTTCAAAATAATGGGGAAGCCCGAGCCGTCGCACTAGACATCTCCAAAGCATTTGGAGATGTTTTTGGCATGCCACTTCTTCTTTAAGCTCAGGGTTATGGCATTACGGGTTAGATTATATAACCTAATCGATCATTCCTGTCAAACTGTAAATTGAAGGTCGTTCTCAATGGATTCTCCTCCAGTTCCTATCCCACGAACACAGGTGTTCCTCAAGGCTCCATCCTAGGCCCCACTCTATTCCTTATCTACATAAATGACCTTCCTGACGCCATAACTTCCCAAGTTGGCATCTCGCCGATGACACCACAATTTATTCCTGCCTCAAAAAACAAATCTAGTCTCGATTGACAAAACCAAAAGCAGCGTGCGTCTCGAAAAGGACCTCCAATCGATTGAACTGGGGCATGAATTGGCTGGTCAACTTCAATGCTTCTAAGACAAAACTGCTCTCTATTAATCACCACAGAGATCCTTTCCTTCCCTCCATTAGAATGCCTGATGCTCAACTTCTCGAGAGCAACTCTCTGCGGCTTCTCGGTCTCACATTGACTGCTGACCTGAGATGGAATAAATACAATGAGTCAATTGCCTGGTCCACTGCAAGGAAAGTTGGCTCCCTGAGCCGCGCTAGGAAGTTTTTCTCCCCGGAGTCGATCCTCCAGATCTACAAATCCACAATTCGCCCTTGCATGGAGTATTGCTGCCATATATGGTCTGGTGCCCCTTCTGTTTGCCTCGGGGTTCTTGATAGGCTCCAGAGGCGGATATGCAATGTGGTTGGCACTGCCTTGGCATCTCGTCTACAGTCACTTTCTCACATACGCGCCGTCACCTCCCTCTGTCTGTTCTACAAATACTTTCATGGAAATTGCTCCGAGGAGCTGCATTCGCTGGTTCCCAGGCGTCATGAGTTCCAGCGCCTTCTGAGGCTGGCATCCCACTCTCACCCCTTCACTGTCGAAACTCCTAAATGTAGCCGTCTCTTCTACTCTAATAGCTTCATGTCTCGCACCTCTCGCCTGTGGAACTCCCTTCCCTTCTCCTATTTCCCTGTGAGCTATAATCTCCAGCTATTCAAGTGTAATGTCAATCGACATCTCCAGTTGCCTTGATCTATCCACTACCCTCATCCTTTCTTCTATCACTCCTATCTGATCTTGCTCTAAATTTTCTGTAACCCCTTGCGTCCTAGTGGCTTCCCGCCTTGCTTGGGGTGAAATGCTAAAAAAAAAAAAAAAAAAAAAAAATCAACCTAAAGTAATGTTCTTATTGATAGAATTATTTATATGTAGAGTGGAGAAGGAGAGTGATATAAATGTCAGTTATAATTATGTACCTAGAGGAATCATCTGAAGTTTTACAAACTCTAAATTTAAAATTTTTACATTTTTAAATTTTTTGTTCCAGCATGTGTAGACACAGAGCCTAGCTGATTTCATTTTGTTTTCAAAAACTTTTGATTTTTCTTGTATAGGAATAAAGTGTTGCTGCCAACACTTAAGTTTGAACCTAGATCACCAGTGATAAAACACAGTCAATCCCATTATTGAATTAATTAGACTACATGACCATAGAGGAAACACATTGGTAGAAAGTATTGTGATGACTAACAATTACTGTTTCTCCTCTATATGGACCACTATTCTCTATTCTTTTCTCTACGCTCTTCTTTATTCAGATCAATATGGTGATTACTCTTTGAGCAAGTACTATTAGTGCAAGTGATATTCAAAGGCATCTGACACCAGTATTGTTCAATGGTGTTACTATAAGTTACTTTCTACTAAAACAAGCATTACAAAAGTAACAATGAGTATTCATTGGCTTTACAAAAGTGGCAACAAGTGTTTGTTGACATCACAAAAATTTTGATTACTACTATTTTTTAAATATTCCATATTGTAACAACGGAAGTTCTGCCAAGAAAGGTGAAATGTTGTAAGAACCTGGACACTTGGATAATTTACCAGTTTGCACTTTCTATGCAATTTCACCCTAGTAAATTACTTTTCTTCGTTAATTAAAGTAGTATTTTTTAAATTAAAATTATGGTCAGACTTATTCAAGAAGATGAAAGATGAGAAAATTGGAAGAAAAACATTGATCTGACAAGTGTGGATTTCTTTCATGGGTTTCTGAAAATCAAATTAGTTTATATTACTTGTTTTGCTGATTTATTTTTTACTATACATTTATGTTTGTTACCATTTCTGGAAAAATAAAGTCCTCTATATTTCTCTGTGGATTTTATACCTGAAGAAAGGTTTTGAATGAATTGGGTTGAAATATTGTGGTATCGTGAAGAATGAGTTCATTAATCCAGTTAACACTTGGAATGATTTGAGTCTAACTAAAAAGAAATGTCGATAGTCTCAATTGCTCAGAAGTTGTTGCTGTTTTCAAAAGAACTTTTCTTTTTTTTCAAGTGTGACATTTTGTAGAAATGCTCTTTTTGTCTATGCTGTAAATTTTAGAAAAAATAAGAAAAGATGATATTGAATATAAAAACATCTGGATAATTAAACAAAGAGAAAAGTAATAATTTTTAAATTGATATCTTATTGGATCAAATAAAGTCATGTGAAAACTATGCCCAATTAAGATTAATGGAATATTTTTTTTTTAACCTGTTTTTTTGTTGCCATAGCCAGTTTTCATTTATGTAGAAGTGATAACAAAAAAAGGTATTAATTTCTTTTATGATCATCACTTTTAATATAAGCATGGTTTTGATTTTTTTGGGCGACATCCTATCAAAATTGACATCATTGGACCAAAGTAACAAAAAGCACTGTTCATCTGTTTATTAAATAACAGCCATTTCACTGAATTTTAAATTTAATACCCATTCTTAACATTTTTTTATTATGAAAAAACACTTTGGACAAAGCAAATAAAAACACTCATGCTATTTTATTCTCAATGTTTTGTCAGGATTCTTAGATTTCAATATAGAAAAAGAAAAAAATTTTCTCTATTGAGAAAATTATCAAATTCAGATAACAAAATCAGTTATTTGAACTCTTCTAAAGATTACAAATCGTGCCTTTTGGTGGAGCTTGTTTCAACCATTTCACAGGAAGAAAACTGAGTTTTAATCAGAACAAACATTATTTTGTATTTGTAATATCAGTGATGAAGTCTAAATACCCACATAATGTCTTCTAATTAAAAATAACATACAGATTGATCACTGGTATTCTCTGATTTCTTTTCACAAAAGAGATTGTCTTTTTGCTTTTTGCAATTTTGCCATATGGACATACAGTGTTTTGTTCTCTCTGGATTATGGCAAACAATATTTAAAATATTGACATAAAACATTTTAACTTTATCTGTTCAACCATTCATTACATCAAATGATGTTTTTAGAACATACAAGAAAGAATAAAAACAGAAAAATATTTACTTATATATTTTGGGTTAATCAGTTGAATGAAAATAATTAGAAGTAAAGCTGTTTTCAAAAGATAACAAATTTTTATAAGAATTTTTTCTTTTGCAAAACAATTTTTTTGTTTAT
The DNA here is from genome assembly GCA_903632075.3 of Acanthosepion pharaonis. NCBI lineage: Eukaryota > Metazoa > Mollusca > Cephalopoda > Sepiida > Sepiidae > Acanthosepion > Acanthosepion pharaonis. The sequence continues at coordinate 714,149 of CAHIKZ030001086.1, read as the reverse complement.
GTTATAAAATCATTTATTCTGTGGCCTTCCTTATGGCAGATTACTAAAAACAAATTGGAAAATTTTTATTTGCTGAACAAAAACTATATCAATTGTAAAACCCAATTGTTCTGTCAAGTTTAGTTTTGGGGCATTTCTTTTTTTTTGAATTGTACTATTTTCTGCTGGCCATTAAAGAATTTTGGTCATTTCTTTATTAATTTTGGTTAAGAGATGCAACAGGAATAAAATTATTTCATGTTTATTTTAGAATCAAATTTGTAGCTCATACTCAATTTTTTCATGAGTTTTTAGTTTGTAACAAACTTTTTTTAAAACATTGAAAATGTTCTTTTCCTCTTAAGTGGGATTAATTCCTAAACTTCAAATATCAAATAAAAACAACTTAAAATTTGTCATTTGATTTTAGAATCATGTATTCATCAAAAAAACATACCATTGTTTTGAATCTTTAGATCATTTCAGAAGATATTAAAGATTCTTTGGAAGTTGTAAATGACTAAATTAAGCAGTTATCTCAGTTTTTCTTAATTGTTGCTTATGATGAAAAGATGTTTGACAACTTTTAATTATTAGTTATTATTTTTCTTTTTGGTAAAAGGTAAGCTAATGAAAATGGGAAACAGTTTTAGGAAATGCTTATTGCCTCTTTATTCTTCAATGTGATATTTTTCCTATAAATCTTCTTTCATTAAGCTGTTCAGTTCCTTCAACCTTCAATTTATTTCTGATGATCACTAATAAAGTTGCTCATTTTTGGTGATAATGATAAAATCCCTTTTCATTTTTTTGTAAAATTTAAAAAATAATTCATTGAATGACTTTTCTCCTGTCTTTGACAGATTCCTTCTCTACAAGGCATCTATACTTCAACCCTTGGAATGTGGAATCAAGGTAAGTAAATGAATCAATCATTCCTGCTTTGAATCTGAATTAATCTTTGAATCATAAAAATGCTTAATTATAAACCAAATTATTTAAAGTACTTTGAAAACAGCAATAGTGACAGAATTAAATACTTTCAATATATGAACTTTTATTTCGGTTTTGTTTCTTAATAACATACTAGGAAGTGCTAAATGTTCTTGGTCATAAATGCATTTCAGGTTTTGAATTGGGGAAGACTACAAGGTCACTGAAAATGACTTTTATGGAAAAAATATGGTTGCCAGAAAAAGTGATTCTGATTGAGTTTTAAAGAAAAACAATAACAAATAAATTTTGCATACAACTTTAAAAAAAGAGTTAGAAAAGAACCATTTTTCACTGTATTATGAAAATGGTAGATGCAAACTAAAAGCTTTCTTCTTCATTTAATAGTTTACTTCCCTCTAAATTCAAATGTTGAATCTCTAATTGCATTTTAGTAGAAAAGGAAACCTATTGAATTCTATTTCTGATTCTGGCAATCAAATTATTCTTCAAAGATTCAGAGAAATAATGTCAAAGTAAAAAGGAAAAAAAATTAAATTATAAAAAATAAATATTTTCTGATCGTTTTAAAGAATTGTTACAACTCTTCAAACTTGTTTATCTTCATTGGTTCAAAACAAAAATGAAATCAAAATATGTCTGATCCAAGGGAGATAACTTGATGTGGTTTTAATTTTCAATACATGCAAGTATTTTTTTCTCTGGTCATTTTAAACTTTTTGTGGCTTACATCTTTTGATATTTTCAGTAGGGCAATTTTGTTCTGGTTAGAAGTTTAATCTATCTTATTTCCTGAAATTTCTATGAAAGTTTGCTTCCTAAAATAAAACCTATTTGTTATTCTTAAATGATGAACAGAAATTCTACTCTTTATTTATCTCCACCTCAGCCAAAAGTGAATAATTTACTTGATAATTTGCACCTTACACTTGGAGAGTTTTTATTTTATAGTCGAGAAAGTTTCTCAAAGAATATTGTTGGATATTTCATATTCGTTAAAGTAGGAAACAGTCTTTTAAATGGTCATTAAATTTTAACAACCTCTGTTTTTATAAAAACAGAATTTCTTATGACTTGATATCATCATTATTACTTATTTCAATCTATTTAGATTTTTAGAAAGATGTATTTTTTTTACTTGTTAATTTGACAAGTATATGGTTTTATGTTTAGAGTACACTTTAATTTCTGTTTGGAAACATATTCATTGCTATTTTTGACTTCAGTCATTAAATTTGTTGCAAAATTTGATTCTAAAATTATAAATAGCCAGCCTTAAAGCTATTATCAATCATGTTATTACTATTTACTGAAATGATTGTAACAAGCAGTAGAGTTTTCATTATTTTCCCCATTTGATAAATAGCAAATATCAAGAGAAAAAAATAATTTTTCCAGTTTTATAAATCTTTCTAACATGGCTTCTTTAATGTCACAATCAAATGAACTTAAATATGATGATAATAATTAACAAATTTTTTTTCTTTGTTCTTATTTCTTCTATCTTCTTTTACAGGTGTTGAAAGCATTTTCAGTTTTGTGGCCAATTCACCACAAAATATTAAACATTACAGCAAAAAGGCCATGGCAGAGGCAGCAAATGCTGTGAAGAGTAGCTAGCTGAATACCACCAACCCCGATTGCCACTTACCACTCTGCCCTGCAACTTGTTTGTGATCATCACGACCAGACTGCATTTGCTGCTAAATATTAAGTCTTTATTCTTTTCGGTTTTGTAGCAAAGATATCTAAAAAGGCAGTCCTGTTAATGAAAAATATCATTCCTAATTTGACAGTGCAACTCTGTCTTTACCAGCCTCATTTCAGTCACTTTAGCAAAAATGAAAAATGTTGATGATGACAACAACAAAATCATCAGATTCAGAAAACAAAGAGAAGCTTTTTGTAAATGGCAACAACAGTGGGTGTTGACATATAGTTTGTGATTTGCTTGATACAAAACTTCACCTCCTGACACTTGTCCCTTCAGGAAGTAAAGGCAACTAACTCCCTAATCTTCAATAGTTCCACTGTTGCCTATATTTGAAAAAAATAAAAAATTTCTAATTATGGAATGGTAAGCAAGATCTCAGACTATCAAAATATTGTGCTGTTCAAGTCTATTTGTCTTTCAATGAAGTAAATTTCTTCTTTGTGGGGCTGGAGCCATAAAAATACAACTCAGTTGCCATCTTTTTAGTGTTTTTCTTCTCATTCAATTATTGACATTAACACAGTTATCATCTGTTTGTTAATTTTTCCTCCAAAGCTCAAAAGTTAAATTACAATTTTTGCAGTTGATTTATTTTTGTGTCCAATAAAAAATGTTTTTCTGCAATATTCTGTATCACATTCCAGATTCTGCTTTGGCTGAAGTGCAGAAAAAATGCTTGACATTATATAGTGCTGGTTTCATTACTGACACCAGTGAGCAATTATGCATTTTAATATTTTATCATTTGTACTAAAAGTGGGTTGTATGAATTAGTGATAAAACAACATCATCATTAGTCATAATAGCAGTAGTAATAATTTTATTATTAGCATTAGTAGAACAACACCACCAACAACAGAAGCCCTAGTCAAATTTTCTTTCTGCTCTCAACTGAAACATTGAAAAATCTATGGATTGGAATTTTGGGATTAAGTTCACAATTATTCTGAATGATCTCAAGAACTTCATCTTTTTCCTTTCAAGGTTATTCCCTCCATCTGTCCTGCAAAATAAACCAATTATTTTGATTGATTCAAAACCTGTAATTACAAGATTATCAAAAAGATTTCTGAGTCATTTGTTCAGAAATTAGCACTAAATAGGAGTCATTGATTTCTAAAAAAGAGAGATAAATATTTAGGCTCCAAATGTAACAAAAGCATTGGTTAAGTATTTCTAATTGCCTACTTGTTGAGTTAAATTCCTGACTCTGTTTCTGTTAAAGAAGCAAAATCAGTATAAGAAATTAACTGGAGTTGAATATTCCCCCAATCTGGAGAAGGCTGAGAGAAAGATGATGAATATGCTTTTGGTACAGATAAAAATTGAGCTGATTTAACATGAAAAATTAGTAACTTAAAAAAAGAAAAGCTTTTTGAGATAATCTTTTTCATTAATACAGAAACAATAATTCAACAATCTAAACTTCCTGATCCATTTTTACAGATTCTCAAATCTCTTTTCACACTCTCATCATTATTCAAAACTTTAATACATTCACTGTTAACTTGTTAAATATTTACATCTATATTTTTATTAATTAGCATTAGAAATTGCTATATAAGTCAACTTATGCCTTAAAAATAAAATTATTTAAGTATAATTAATAGTACAAATGTGTATCCTTTGTACTGGCTTGGTTTTTATCTAGTGCTGTATGATACCTTTGTGAATACAATCTGCTACAGTATGCATATATTTTGTAACCATTAATTAATTATAAAGTGTGCTTAAATTCTTAATAGGTGTATCCACATTTTGTATCTGCTCAAAGTGCAGTCTTGGTTGAATAACAAATTAGACGAAAATATTTTCAGAAATTTTATTAAAAATAGGATCAAAATCTAATACTTTTGCATTGTTTTGAATGAAGTTAGAAACATGTTAAATATTAATTTTAATCTGGTGAAACTGCTTGGAGGATATTTCAAATCTACAACTTGTACAAAAAATATTTTCTAGTTTATGCTGAAAGCTTAGATTTTAAGATCAAAAACAAATGGCTTTTGTATTTTCTAAGTGAGCAAGTAAGCTGAGAAGAAATTCTGGATGGAAGAGAGAATGATTTAAAGAATTTTGTTTGAATTTTCTTTCTTGTTGGATTAACAGAACTTTTTTATTACTTTCTACTTGACTGATATAAAAAATAAGTTTATAAAAAAAATAGCTCTTCAGTTTCTAATTTAATCATTAAAATTATCAATAAACTACGGATTTTATAAGAACAATACAGGATAATCTGAATATATAAAAATGACCCCCCCCCCGTTTCTAGATGTCAGCATAAATACTTCAAGTTGGAGTTAAATCCAATATAAATCTTGAATTTTGTAGTTCACATGATACATTTATGTATTTTCTCTTAGACTTAAAGGTTGGAATTCATATTCAGTTATATGTCATGTTGGCTCTTTCTCCACTTCTGTTTGGCCCGGTTTGAAATTAGCAACATCATAGCAACACTGTTGACAATCCAAGGTCAACTATGGGTTTTTTTACATTATCACTATAACTGTGCAAAAAGTTGCCTCCCCTGAGTTTGCATTCCTTTAAAAAAATTTAATTTTTCAGCAATTCCATTATTTGCCTCCACCCCACGAGGTCAAAATGTTGGTTTAATATGGGGTGCCACAATTCTACTCATTTAGTGCAATGCAAAAAAAGAACACCTTCTGGATCCTGGACTCACTAAATTTGTGCTTTGCTTACCTGTAAATGAAACATGATTGATTGCAGCAATTATAGAATACCTTTTAGGTTTCAGCATTTGGAATGATAGTTTAAACAAAATATTGATTCATTGTTCACAATAATCTAACATTTTTAGAAGCATTGCATTACTTATAAAAAATTAACCACAAACCAGAATTTGTTCAGCTTTACATTTGTTCTTACAAGTTACAACTGTAAGTTTTAATTCAGTGGTAACATTAATTAGCATTGTTGCAGTCAAGATGTAATTCTAAATTGTCAGAAAAAATTCAATTTAAAAATACTCCTCTAATTTTTACAGTTCCTTTTTTATTTTTCCAATTTTTTAATCAATTAAGAAATCTTAAGTAATGTTTGCAAATGAAATTTAAATTTTTTATGGCAAATTAATGTTTTATTCACTAAGTTTAGTCTGATACAATGGCAGTTTCTCTGTCAGTAATATTAGTAATATTAGTATGTATCTACTGCTATATGGTAGGTGCCTTCATTAAGACCTCAAAAATGGAAATAATTTCATTATGACAAATATTGGATAATGGATGAAAATTTTGCAAAGCAACACTTTATTAAAAGAACAATGTTTTTTAAACATTCAGAATCAAAATTTGACATAATTAGGAAAACATAACCAGCGAATGAATTTGTAATGTTTGGACGTTCTTATCAAAAATACACAATTTTGGTAGAAATTAGTAAAACTAGACGCTATTTAAATGGGTTCACTTTTAATAAATACAGGAATAAATTTTATCAATTAGCATTTTTTACGCAGTGACAGTGCATTTTTTATTTTATGATTCAGAGCAGATTTTCTGTTTGACAAAGACATATTGATGGTTTAAATTCTCCAATGAGTCCTGCTTTTAACTAATATAAATATGGAGAGAGTGGAATTTTAATTTCCTGAAATTTCATTAAAAAAAAAAAAATTTTACCAAGATTTTCTTAAAAAAAAAAAAAAAATAATTAAAAAATAATTCAATTTGTTTTTATTTTTTTTTTTTTTTTTTTAATAATTTCTGGAAATTTCATTAAGATCCAACAATTATTTGATTTTTTGCAAGAATTTCCAAAACTTTTTTTTTTTTACCACAAGAAGATGCTAAATTTCCTATATTAGTCTATGGGCCCACCTGCAGATGCAAAAAAAAAATACGAGATCTTTAACCAAAATTTCGAAAAGATTAAAACATTTAATAAAATAATAGTGAAAATAAATACTTTGATCTTTCCTCTTCTTACTAATAACAAACATTTTGAAGATGATAAACTTTTTTTTGTATTAAGTTTGGGACCTTTCTTCATCATGGTATGCTCTTTTTTAGCGAATTTTTGGAGGTACCTATATTAAAGATAAGTAATTATAAACCTCAAATGTGCTTCTCAAAAATCCCATACAAAAAAGTTTTCTTAAAAATGTCAAAATGATGTTAGCACATTCCCAAACTTTTGTAAATAACAGCTGAGTGACTTAGTCTAAGGGCAATAACTCTTCAAAGTCATGGATCGATTTAAATATCTATCTGAAATACACCAGAATATTTTACTTACTGGAAATAATAAATTTAATGCTTTAGTTTTCAATTAAAGCTAAAATGAAATCTTCAAGAATGCTTTTTCATTTTTAAAAATTCATTTTAAACCTTAGGTATCGAAAATTTATGCCGAAAAAGTGGACGTACCTAATTTATTTTTTGTATAAAAAATTGTTAATGATTTTTAATACATAACCAGTTCACTGTCTGTAACCCTAACATATTTCATATTTTGTAACAGTTGGTAAATATCATACCATAGTAGAAAATTGATGGTAGATATACTAGTAGCACCTATTAATCACATCAATTTCTTTTGTAAAGCTAATTAAAATTTTATGGTATTATTTCACATGGAAAATACTAAAAAAAATGGAAAAAATGAAAGATTTTCTTGTGAAAACTTCATTGTCAAACAAAAGGAGCCTTTTTTATAATGGAACATTGATCATTAAACAAACCTTGCTTAAAAATTAAATAATAGACTATGACAATGAATGATCATAAAACAGAGTCAATGATTTTATTATGGCTTTTCCAGATTTAGGCACTGCTGGAATAAACCTGACCCTTATAAAAAATTTTGGGGGAAATATTTTTTGTTGCTTAGCATTCCTTAGACTCTCCTTAAGTCAGGACACTTGTCAGAATAGAAAAATATTCAGTTGTTATTTTATTTGAGATTCCTGTTTATAATATCAGTACAATGTACATTAGTTAAATGAGATTGGAATGTCAAATTTAATTTCGATTCCTTAAAATTTTCTTAAAAACAGCTATTTTCTTAATTTTAAGAAATTTGCAAACAAAACAAATATATTGATTTTAAAACACTTTCAAATATATATATATATATATATATATATATATTTTTTTTTTTTTTAACATACGTGTGTTAGCACGTGCGATACCCTGACTTCATCAGTCGCCCGACCAGGGTGATCTCACGGTTTCGGTGGCTATGGCGAGACCGCCACCCCAGGCGCCACCAGCAGCATTTGCCACCAGGCAGGGTATGAAAAAAAAAAAAAAATAATAATTGATCGTTCCTCTTTGCAAATTCTTAATGAAATAAATAAAATGATTGTTCCTCTTTGAAGCTTCTGTCCGTAATGAAAGTTCCTGAACGCGTTTGCCGTTATTGACATGCTTTCGTAAAAATCGTTATAAGCGGCTATGCAAATATTTCACCTCGCATGTTAGGGTCGTTGATGATGCGCCGCATAATATTTCACTAATGTTTGTTCTGATCTTAACTTTCCTTTCTAAATTTGTCGTCGATTTGGTTGTTTTTCCTCTTTTATCTTTTCCATTACGGTTTAAATCACTCAAAGCAAACGTCGTATATTATTCTACAAAAGGAACTGATCTTTTTGCCCTATGTGACCCTTAAGATTGTTATTAAGGATAAAAGAAAGCTCTTTGTCAAGATTAGTCCAAACAGTCTTCTGGTTACCTTTGGGCCACTGTATTCTTGGTTTACTTAGGATTTCTCCAGGGTGCTGTCGCTCAACGATGGAATCCTGAACGCTGTGGGTGTATTCCAGATTCATAATCCCATCACTCGATTTACATTCTCCAATAGGAGAATTACATTGTTTGCACCAGCGTGCCTTGTGGATATATATAATTTCAGATGTTATTTGAGTAAAATTAGAAAATTTCAAGTTAAATTAATCTGATTTGAAATAAATATTACTTATAGCATAAAAAGAATATACAACCATTTCTTAATGATTGGTCCTGTTTATATGAGGCAATGATTGATGGACGGTTGAGTGACAAAGTGGTGACAGCTGGTATGGCTGACTAGAATTGACATAAATTTATAAAATCTAAGTGAAGGCTTTTTTTTTTTTTTTGTGAGTGGTTTAACTACCTAGTAATTTTTACAAATTAATATATTTACTGCAATTATCTAATAATTTATTGATTTTTATTTACCTTTTGAAGACTCTTTATGCAAAAATAAAAAAAAATTATAATACTATAAAATTTTCTTAAATTAATTTCTCTGTAAAGAGACAAAACTCTTAGATTACGTGACCTTTTCATAATAATGTCACATTTAGCCTTTCATACATGAAAAAGGGAACAATGTAAGTAAAAAAATAAAATAGTGTAACTACATTTATTAATCTTTTCAATTTTGTATTCATAAATTTCGTTTCCACTTAATTACTATATCACATCCAGGAAATAGGCCAATACTGAATTTTACACAATTTTAAACTATTATAAATTATTATAGTTAAAATTTAAAAAAAAAAAAAATTCATTATTCATTGGGAAAATTTTATTTCTTCAGACAATGGTGTCCTTAATATAACTTATTCACAAAAGCAATTAAATGCTTTTCTAATTAAATAATGTTATAGTTTTATTGCATTTATTATTTTTCAATCAAGAGCAGATTTTCAGTTAGAATAGTGAAAGTTTTTGAGAAAAAAAAAAATAGGTGATTTACATTCTCCAAGGAGTCCTAGTTTTAACAAAAAAAAAAAATTCACGAAGTAGGTTTTTTGCAAAATTTCATGAAATTAAGTAAATGGGGAGTAACATGTAAAAAAAAAAAAAAATATTTTTATTAGAATTTTCTTAAAAAAAATGATTTCAAAAATAATTTCATTCATTTGTGACTAAGTCCTGAAAATTTCATTAAAATCGGGCAATTATTTGATTTTCACAAGAATTTCCAAATCAATCTGTTTTCAACAGAAAAAAAAGCCAAACAAAATGTCCATGTGATGTAAACAAAACAAGATTTTAATCAAAATTTTAAATGTGTTAGAAAGGATAAAAAAAATAATCAAAAATTACTTTGGTCTTTTATTTTAATAACATAAACATTTTGACAATAAAACTTTATTTTTATCAAGTTTGTAGCCTTTTTTGTTACACTATACTGTTTTTGCACAAAAAACTGGTCTACCGTAGAAAGAAACAGCAACCGACTGGGGGAAAAAAAATCTGATTTGTCAGTTATGTATCAAAAGATACATGATCGTCTAAGTGTGTATCATGTATGGCACATAACTGACTTGCTGTTACAGATTGTGTAGAAGTAGGGCTAGGGTGTCATACCCACAAAACTTCTTGGGGGACTCTGGTCATTCCTTTGAGACACATGCTATATTTAAGATTTGCCTTTTTCTACTTATATATATATATATATATATATTATTAAATGAAACTAATCACAATTATTAAATGATGAAAAATTTTCATGGATTCTGATGTTATTTTGGTGTCTTTTTCTTAATCTGATTTTTTTTTTTTTTTTCTTTATGATAAATCTCGAAAAACACTATATAAAATTCAATATTTTTTATACATGATGTTGAATGTGTTAAAATTATTCAACTTTTAAACAAAATCTCAACCTTATGTTAAAATTGCTGTAAAACATTGTTGATTCATTTAAAATGGAATGATGTCTCAAATTTGTATTTAAACATATAGTATTTATTTTCAATTTCTCTAGTTGATTTTCATCTATATTCCCTATGATCCATTATTGTACATAATTAGGTTACAATAAAATTTGTATTTTTATATGAATATTACCTTATGAAAATTGAGATCTAGTAGAGTGGGAAGTGTGTCATAGATTGGTTGGCATGAGACCCTTTCATCACCGGCCCTGAGTAGAGGGCCCTTTAAGCAGCAGCAGCAAGGCGTGTCAGTTCTTCCACCTACAAACAGTGTTAATAATTAATTGCAAAGCTGAAAGGTGGCATTCATCACAAGATTAGATTTTCTTTCTCCAGACTGGAATGAAATATTAATCATTAAGATTTTTTAATCATTAAGACTTAATTGGTTTAACTACATGGCCAGTCAGTTGGCCAACTTTACTTCAGAGAGTTAGACATTACAAACTGAATGACAGATTTCTTGTGTCGACTCTTTTAGATGTTGCAGACTACCAGTTGCCAATCTATGGAATCAGCTTCACATCAAACATCTTAGTAATCTTCAATCATTGCTTGTATTAGAGCCCCATAAAATACCGTTTACAAGCATTGAGTTTAAAATTCAGTCTCTTATTGGTATAAAAAAAAAAAAAAGATTCGAATTCTCTCACCCCCACAAAACTGGTCCTCTAAATTGAAAACAGCAACCGACAGTAGATGGGACGGTTATTTTTATTTGGTTTGAGGTAATATTTCAAAATATTGTGTGTTGTAGATTTTACAAGGACATTTAAAAGTTAACTTGTATAATAAATGAGTCATTTTCAAGAGTGGAACCTAAATTAAATGAGAGAAAAAGTTACCCACTCCATTAGTTTAATTCTAAACTTTAGAATCTAGAAGTTGTAAAACTTGTCTTTTTAAATGTAAAAAGCAGTAAGTAGATTCCTAATCTTGCACACTAGGACATACAAAAAGTAGATTCCTAATCTTGCACATGAGGACATACAAAAACAAATGAAAAACAAATTTTAAATAAACGTTTTTTAATATTATTAAGGACAACCACTGAGATTGCATCTGGACTAGTAGCATTCTTAGGGTCAAGACTTTTGATAATTGAGACTTCAGGAGGATGAAATGACCTCATCTTCATTTATGATAGCAGACATTGACGCTTTGCCTCTATTGAGAATTGGATTGGAGATCTTCCAGAACCCCCGGGATCCAATATCGAAAAATCTTGGTCTAGACTACTTGTGCATATATATGCTTTGCCTTTTCTAGAATTCTCTTGCAATGATCGTGAACCTTATGAATGTAGCAAGTGTTTTACCCCACCATTCCCTGTGATAGATTTTGAAGTAGTAGTGTTTACGGTGGGTTAGGGCTGCAGGACATTCAGAGGGAAACCAAGTCTGGCTATTCTGTCTGGAGTATAAAACTCTCCATTCAAGAAAAGATCCATTTTGAGATTAGGGCAGTAGTTTTAGAGACAGTATTCTTGAAGAAGGAGCTTCCACCATGTAAGATCTAAAGCTATCCCAGTTGGCTTCCTTGTAAAGAAAAATCATTCTATGGAACTGCACATAATGAGATCCTTTGGTTTGGAATCAACTTTAACACTGTCTAGTGAATGATTGAAGTGCTCATTGCTGGGAGAAGTTTTTTTCAGTGCAGGATGTAAGGAAGAGTTTGGGGTCTACTTTTGGATTTTTTTTTTCCAGTTTTGTTGTAGTCATCTCTAGAAATAGAATTCTCCTGTTCAGGTGAAGATTATGCAGTGAGACGGTCACGCCTACAGGAAATGAATGCATCAACAACCTGGATTGATTGGCTGAAGAGGTGCAGCTGTAGCATAATTTATTCTCTGCAATAACACCGCTTCCTCAGCCGAGATCTTATTGATGGACATTATATTTGGAGCCTATCTGCTTCTACATCTCCCATTTCAAGACTATGCAATGCAGTATCCATTTTAAGTTCATTTTAAACTGAAGAAAAAATAAATTTCCTCTCTTTTTAAATATTTGTACATAACATCATTTGTTTACATACAAATATGTCATAAAGTATAATTTTCTTTTTCTTTCCGTTGATATTTTCCTTCCATATCTAATTTGGACTTTTTTCATGTTTTTATTTTAAATTCTGCTCATATATATATATATATATATAGATATATATATATGTACACATACACGTGTGTTTGTGTGATGTTGGGTATAGGCTTATTTACCTCTTTATCTGTGTTAGTTCAGTTCCCCAGGAATAAGTCAATTTGCTAGTTTAGTTTTTCTACTTGCAATATTGATAATTTAAAAAAAATCTGGCCATCAAAATCATTCAAATATTATTCAATATATATATTTACATGTGTGTGAATGTACAAGTTCAAATTTTCTTTTGGCATTTTCTAATCTTTCTTTCTTCTCTCAACTTCTTTTCTTTAATTAGAAAGACAGAAAAAAATACAAAGGTTAATGTTTTCTGTGATTTTCTACCTGCAATCTATTTAATCTTATGTTTAAGCAGTCTTTATTTCATCATCAAAGACTCTTAATTTTTTTTATTTTTCAAGTGAGGACCTGAGTGTCTTGAGGAAAATATGATTTCAAAACTTTTATTTTAGTTTCATATTGATTTTCATCTTCATTCTTTTCCTCTCTTTTATAATTTTCCATTTAATTTTTTGACTTACAGTATTTTTCATTTAATGGATTTTGTAATTTCTCAGCTACACAGCTTAAAGTCTCTCTCTCTCTCTCTTTTTTAAAAAGGTTATCAAATCCTTTCAAAGAAATTTGAGATTATAGCAACCGCAAAAACTCAGTTGCTACATTGTTTAGTAAAAGTTCTATTGTATACTTTTATTTGTTCTAAATGCATAAATACATTCTAGAACAATTTATTTAGGTTATATAATATCTTGGGAAACCAAAACCAGCAAGATTGTTGTCTTTTCATGACTTGTATATGAAGACTCATCTAGATCTATAATAAAAAAAATCCATGACTAAAATGGAAGGCAGTGTCTTTTATTTTAAAATATAATCTTTATATCAAGAAAATGTATTTTCTTTGCCTTTACTTCTAGTTTAAATAAAACTGACAAATTTTCTAAGTATGCTTATAATTTGAGTACTTTTAGTCAAAGAAATCTTTTACCTAGTTAGTATGTTATTGTTAACAATTTCAGAATTCACGATCCTTTAAATAGAAACTAAACTTGGATTGGTTAAAACAAATGTTAAAAAAAAAAAAATTTGGTTGTCATCTGCATTTAAGTAGAGTTTACCAAACAAACAATTGGATATGTTATTGGTTTTCTATTTATTTAACTGAGAAGATTTCCAATATTAATACAAAATTATTCTAATATAAACTTCTGTTGCACTGTAACTTTCAGTGGTTGTCATTGTTATTGCTAAAATAATTACTACTCTCATAGAAGTGTGGCTAACATAAAGATTTTAGTGTGGTCTTCATCCATTTTAGACTGTACCAGACAATGTGTAACAGTCTTGGCTTTTAACTGATAGAAATTCAGCTAATTGTGTTATATGAGGTTATTATCAATATTATACTGGCACCCTTTTAGAAGAGTAGCATTCCTACATGTGTCAAGAATTTCAGTTATCAAACCCCAACCCCTCATTCCACCAAAACTCAAGAAACTTTATTTTTTTAAATCTTGAATAAACAACCCTACAGTTCTTGCTTGTTTCTAGAGCTTTCCAGTATAATCCAACAATCAATTTCTGTTTATATATTGTATATAATTGAATTTGCTTATATTATTTATACCCTATGACTTGAGACAATCTTTATTGGAAATAAAGTGAGGTAATTTTAGTGATTTTGTAATGACCATTCTTTGTGATATCTCTGACTTAATCTCACAACACCATGCAGTAACCTCCACCTTGAGTAGTGCTTAGGTCTTGTATTGGGTGAACATTAATATAAAAAACAAACAAATATTCCAGGAAATAAGATACGAGCATAATATCCTGAGTGTACATATTTCGTCTACCCAGATATCAAGACAACAGAACTTCGCCTTAAGTTAGAAATATCCTACTGCTCTGAGACAAGCTCACTCATATTTGAAGACTGAAAGACCTACTGGGAAAAAAGCGGGTAACATAGGTTACCAGGGGTTGAATCAGCATCCCCAACTCTCATTGGATTTAATATCATAAAAAGCAAAATTAAGTAAACTGTGAGCTTGCATTGGCAATTATTCATTTGTGAGGAAAGAAAATAAAAAAAAGTGATGAATATATAAAGTTTTAACTCTGTTAAAGTTTCGTTGGCCCCTGATGCAATGAGAGAAACGGAAATCCCTAGGTGTTATATTACTTTTCATGTCCAACTTGGAGGGGAGCAAGGGAACAAGCACTAATGCCGAGTTTCTTATGGTAGGTCAAATTAACTTAGCTGTTGGCAACCTGCTGACTGAAGAAGACAATTATACATTCCTTAATTTATAACTTCCACCATTTCAACTAAGGCCATGGCAGGGGAATAGGGTGGTATTAGATTCAAGAATTAAGAAAAAAAACTACAGCTAATATACATTTGGAACTGGAAAGATATTCAGATATATGAAAAATAAAGAGGTAAAAATAAAATTAACAAAAAACACAGGAATGAAAATAAATTTTAAAATTTCAGAAAACATCAGTAATAAGTAATTCTGGTAAGTTAAGAGCACTCTTGAGTAGGTAGGTAAGACATTTTTTTTTAATGTAGAATAGAACCCCCCACCCCCAAAGTAGAGATCCTGAGACAAAGTAGAAAAGCTTTTTACAGACAGCGCGCTTCGCCTTCATGTGCGTCACTATGCAATTAGAGTTGCCAGGTACACCCAAAATGTGGGATTGTCCCAGCATATCGAGATTCTTTTTAAAATTTTGTTTCAATTTTAAAGATGTACATAATAAACACGAACAGCAAGGATACGTACGAAATCTTGCTTGCTTGTCCCACATTCCTAACATGCTTACTCTCACTCGCTATCACACACTTATACTTTTCACAATCCCTATCACTGAAAAATGCTAAACTGATTTAATTCAACTTTGTGTATCATCCGTAGTAACCTATCTGTAGACACTGGTTGAAAAGCTGTCCACGGAGTCCGCAGCCTCCTGATTGGAAAATCTCCACTACCCCGACCCTGTCCCGCATTTTCATTTTAGGGAGTTGGCAACCCTATGCGTAGCATATAATTATCGCTAATAGACACAACAGTTACAAGGAATCCCTTCATATTCATAAGGTTACACAGAAAATAGCACGGATTTTTTTTTATCTTGAAATATAGTTTGCCACTCTTGTAGAAGCAAATCAATTTTTTATGAAAGTGAAAGAATTACGTAAGAATAAATCCTGAAGGCTTGTCGTAGATTTAAGTAGTCTGACAAATCATTGTGCTCCGTCGCAATTAGATCTTTTTATTCATTCTGCATGCTGGACGGATGCAGAGAACAAAATAACAAAAATTGTCACGAGGGACGCCGCTGCCGTCGCCGCTCTCCTTGAAAATACATAAAAGAGAGTTGAACTGTTTTTAGGAAAATGGAAAAAAAAGGACGCATATTTAAATTCAGAAAGCGACAGTTAAAATTTTTGGATCACATAATGAGGAAAAAATGCTTCTTCAATTTGACACTCATAGGACATATTGAAGGTCAGAGGGTGAAAAAGGGAAACAATGATTAACCTGCTAAACAAGTTTATATAAATGGAAGGAAGAACAGTGAATAAGAAGAGTAGTAAAAAGCGTTACAATGGATAAGAAATTGTGGAAAGCTATGATCGCTCATGTCCTGGAGGGATTCGGCATATAAAAGAAGAAGAATTCAAAAGGAAAAATTGCCAACAATTATGGCTGCAAATAGTATTCACTGCAATTTGTTTATGTTATTATTTATAGTATAAGATGAAACACAAATGTTGCGCGGATTTTTAGAATGCCTTGAAACCACGCATGAGAAACCAACACGAGAATTGCTAGAGAAAGTCACTTCCGGAAGAATTTTGCAACAGGTACCGCACGTAAGATTTTTTTTAAATACTTAGAACGCGTTTAAAAAGTAGCAGGTGCGAGAGAAAGTCAATCATGCAAACATGGCGAATTGGCATAACACGTGTGAGAGACATCTATGTTACGCGTGCTACTAACACAGTTGGTTGTGATTATAAATTAAACTGGGCAGAAAAAATGTGGGTGTTAGCATTGCTTGATGCAGCTAGTAACAAATACAACACATTCATATTAATTATGCAAATGAGAAAATAAAGACGTTAACCATGAGAAACTTCTGCTTTCACACACACATAATAAAGGGCGTCAATATATATGTAGATAAGTGTGAGTATATTATGAAGCTGTGAGGCTGTGGTGAAAAGTTCTCAGCCCAACTAAATTCACAAAATTAGTATTTTAATGATCAAATAGGGATAGTTTAGGACAAAATAATTCCACTTTCTGATTTAACTGTATATCAATATCAAAGATAGAGCGTATGTAAATATAAAAGTGAAGATTGAAGTCAACACTCAGAGGCGACAGACTTTTTCATGCTAGACGCAATTATAAAATGGACTATAATGTATAAACAGAAAATATATTAAAAAAAATTGTCGGACTTAGTCCATTTCATACTATATGATGTCATGAAGGAACGTATTGCATCTCGCAAATTTGGCTCCAAAGATTATTGGCGTCTCTGCAAGAGCGTATTGAACAATTGCAAACCCTCTATACCTCCTTTATTCAACCAGTTCGAAGTCCTGACCTCCTCTACCGACAAGGCTGAATGCTTTGCTCGGAAATTTTCATTCAACTCGACGCTCGACTCTTCCTGTATACCCATACCCGACTTCCCTCTTAGAACTGAGGCCATATTGAGTGGGTTAAACATAACCCTATCTTTGGTACTGGGCGTTATCTCCAATTTAGACCCCAACAAGGCTAGTGGTGGAGACGGGATACCAGCCATTGTCTTGAAGAAATGCGCGCCTGAACTGGCGCCCGCCCTTTCTAAACTATACAACTACTGCCTCAAGGAATCTTGTTTTCCTGACTGCTGGAAGTCCTCTTCGATCGTTCCTGTCTTCAAGAACTCCGGCGACCCCTCTGACCCTTCCAACTACCGTCCTATCAGTCTCCTTCCCCTCTTCGGCAAAGTCTTCGAAGCTCTAATCAATACCGGGGTGGTTAACCACCTCACATCCCATAAGCTGCTCTCAGACAAGCAATATGGTTTCCGCTTTGCCCGATCTACAGCCGATGTGCTTACGGCCATCACTGAAACAGTCTACCGAGCTCTTCAAAATAACGGGGAAGCCCGAGCCGTGGCACTAGACATCTCCAAAGCATTTGGAGATGTCTATTTGGAGATGCCGGCCTTCTTCGCAAGCTCCAGGGTTATGGCATTACGGGTCGATTATATAACCTAATACTATCATTCCTGTCAAACCGTGAATTGAAGGTCGTTCTCAACGGATTCTCCTCCAGTTCCTATCCCACGAACGCAGGTGTTCCTCAAGGCTCCATCCTAGGCCCCACTCTATTCCTTATCTACATAAATGACCTTCCTGACGCCATAACTTCCCAAGTTGGCATCTACGCGGATGACACCACAATTTATTCCTGCCTCAAAAACAAATCTAGTCTCGCTGACAAAACTCACTTGGCCGTGCGTCTCGAAAAGGACCTCCAATCGATTGTGAACTGGGGCATGAATTGGCTGGTCAACTTCAACGCTTCTAAGACAAAACTGCTCTCTATTAATCATCACAGAGATCCTTCCCTTCCCTCCATTAGAATGTCTGACGCTCAACTTCTCGAGAGCAACTCTCTGCGGCTTCTCGGTCTCACGTTGACAGCTAACCTGAGATGGAATAAATACATCGAGTTAATTGCCTCGTCCACCGCAAGGAAAGTTGGCTCCCTGAGCCGCACCAGGAAGTTTTCTCCCCGGAGTCGATCCTCCAGATCTACAAATCAACAATTCGCCCTTGCATGGAGTATTGCTGCCATATATGGTCTGGTGCCCCTTCTGTTTGCCTCGGGGTTCTTGATAGGCTCCAGAGGCGGATATGCAATGTAGTTGGCCCTGCCCTGGCGTCTCGTCTACAGTCACTTTCTCACAGACGCGCCGTCGCCTCCCTCTGTCTGTTCTACAAATACTTTCATGGAAATTGCTCCGAGGAGCTGCATTCGCTGGTTCCCAGACGTCATGAGTTCCAGCGCCTTACGAGGCTGGCATCCCACTCTCACCCCTTCACTGTCAAAACTCCTAAATGTAGCCGTCTCTTCTACTCTAATAGCTTCATGTCTTGCACCTCTCGCCTGTGGAACTCCCTTCCCTATTCCTATTTCCCTGTGAGCTATAATCTCCAGCTATTCAAGTGTAATGTCAATCGACATCTCCAGTTGCCTTAATCTATCCACTACCCTCATCCTTTCTTCTATCACTCCTATCTGATCTTGCTCTAAATTTTCTGTAACCTCTTGCGTCCTAGTGGCTTCCCGCCTTGCTTGGTGTGAAATGCTTAAAAAAAATGTTAAGATATGCTTCAAGCAGATATGAACGTTCGAGAAAAATCATTGGAAATTTGTTGTTTAAAAATAGTAATTTGATATTACTAACCAGACGCTTTCTCTGGAGTTAAATGTTATAGCACGTCAGGCTATATGACGGTTCCGTGTAGAATACAGGTTCGATTCCTGTCGAAGGAGACATATTTTATATGAAATTTTTCGAATATTCAGGCCGGTAAACGACACCTGAGTGTTGAGACAGAAGATTCAATGTAGTTAATACTGTTTATTATAAACAGAGCATTTACTTAAATATTTGTGTCTATAAAAATAATGTATGAACAGAAAATATATTAAAATAACTGTCGAACTTAGTCCATTTCATAATGCACACACACACATATAATATTTATGATCATATTTATATAAATATATGTAATATATATTTATATAAATACATATTACACATATCCTCGACATCAAAATAATTGATTTTATAAATACATTATCAATAATTGTAATGAGAACTTGCACCTCACTGTCTTCCCATCTCAGCACACATCCCCTGATTTATGAGTGTCAGCATCCATATCTGGTGTTGTGAAGGAGAATCTGTGTGTCTGAATTTATTTCCTGTTAAACTCTATCCACAGGTATTTGGAGGATTGTGTAATTAGAAATTTTCAAACATCTGTTTCTTTTTTTCTTTTTACATGTATGTAAGAGTTAATGTTTATTTGCTTCACGCTGGCGTCAGTTGTTGTCGTTTAGGGATTGTTATGCAGACGCTCATCTAGAAATAGAATTGGTATTTGAGAGATTGTTTTTTGTTCCTTTTGGGGTTGTCGGGCAGAGTAATGCGTTTGAAGCACATGAGAAGGCACGTGTTCCTTGCATTCAACAAATATAACCTTGGAAGAAAAGAGATATGCCATTTTAGTTACATTATTGTAATACACATAAAACTGACTAAATTACAGAACTAATGTATAATGAAAATTCATCATCTTAAAAATCAAATAAAAAACAGCCATTAAATGTATCGTTTTTTGAACTTTTTAGGTCGAGAAAGCGTGGATCATAATTTAGTCTAATCGTTGTAAAGCTGTGATGTTAATAGGGTTTCAGTACTTGAAAATGGCGTAAACTGCAGAAAACCAGGAAATACCAAAAATGCTACATAAAGAAATTATTTCCTAAAGCGCATAGAGTGTGAAGTATTGCTCTTATTCATTGGATACTGGGAAATCTGCCATAATTGCCTATACCACGAAGCATGGCAACAGTGCCGAGTACTCATGAGTAAAAAGGAATAGAAGAATATGACGAAGAAAAAACGAATGGCAGTGAGAAAGGATGTAGACTTTGAACCGGAAGTGTTCAATTCCGTGAACAAGGACCAAATGAAAAATTAAACGAAGTTCAGTTTCTTTTAGATCTGCACAAATGGATCAAGTGAGACTGAGAAAAATACTTCCACAATTCAACTGACCTCTGTTTGGGATGGTCATTTCTTTATTATTTAATTATCTATTTTTTTATATAGACTTGTCTTATGTCCTGTGAATAAAATCTTATAATTTTATTCACAAGACTAAAAAGGAAATTATTTGAGATGTGAAAATTGGATTTAACCGAACTGGCATATATATATATATATATATATATATATATATATATATATATATATATATATATATATATGACAAGGCCGACAAAGCCTTGTTTAAAGCCGCCCATAACGAAAAGGTAAAAAAAAGATAATAAACCAAGATCCAATGAATAGAAGATCCATGAAAACAAGATGTGGGCCTTCTTTAAATATATGCAATGCACCCTCGTCCTGTTTCATCGATGTGGCAGGTCAGTGTACTGATCCAAGATTTGTTGAATTTCTATCTTCCTGGATTGACAACCATCGAAACAAGAATTGAATCTTTTGTCTCAACAGTCAGGTGTCAAATGTCACAAATCGGTCATTTGCGCATTGGTTATGGGGTGGCACTTCAGGTATCGTTTCAAAAATATTCGAAATATAATGTAAATTATTAATCGATCACTGACAGCGTTTCCCTCGCATTTTTAGGGACTTTTTGTGGGCCAGTACCTGCTTAAGGGAATCTATAAATAAAGAGCATAAAGCAAACAAAAGTCAGTTGGAGCATGGATTCCGCATTGTCAACTCAAACGGATTACTAATCAACTGAAACATTTCCCGCTTTTCTGATCTAGATTCTATAATGAAACTAAGTGTTTTATCATCAAACACACCTTAATGTGTCTGTGAACATTTACATTTCTTATAGAATTCATTAAACACACCTCAGTGTGTGTCTACAAACTTTTCCATTTCTCATGGACTTTATTAAACACACCTAAAAGTGTGAATGTTAACCTTTCCCTTCCAAGTGTGTATTTCCCTACCCACAAGTCACCAATCTGCCACTGGCGGACCGCTAGAGGCCCAGGTTCGGTTCGAAATTCCAGTCACCTGAAGAAGGGCGAAGCGTACAACGGTCGAAACGTTGTGAATATGGCAATGAAGATGAGGATAACAGGCTGAATTTTAGTTAGTAAAGTAAAAGCTTCCATCATTTATTCATGCAATAGGAAAGTCTTGGTCTGAAAGGAAACCTCAGTTTCTTGTTCTTGTTTGACAGGGGTAGCATTCGCTGTGTTCTGCTGCTGTAGCTCATCTTTTCCAAAGTTGCACCTTCAAAGATTATCTTCTGTATACCTCCAGTGTAAAAAAAAAAAAGTGATTATTTGAGATCACGCTGAACCGGTCTAGCCATACTCCTACATTCTCTTTCATCTACGAGGGATGTCCAAATACAGAATAGCTAATCACTAGAATTTTTTCTTTCATCTGACGATTTTCTGTAAATCCTAGAGTCGGTTGTACATGAAAACACTAGTATAATCAGTCCATCTGACATCAGCGATCGTGCCGCGTTCAAAGTCACTTAAACTGCAATGTATGAAATGAAATTCAGTAGATCATCATGATTAGGTTTAAACGCCTATATAGGAGACATGGACTTATTAGAAATGTGCATAAACTATTATTCATTCACGTCTAAGACAGTGAGTGTGTGTATTAATTAAATGATAGATTATGAAAAATGTAAATATGTTACTTTTTCCACAGATTTAGATTTCTTATTGAGAAATATGTAAATATGCTAATTTTTAATAGATTTAGACATTTTTAGCAAAATATAAGTAAATATGCCACTTTTTAAATAGATTTACTCATTTTCATTGAGAAATATGTAAATATTCTAATTTTTCTATAGATTTACTCTTTTTTATGGAGAAATATGTAAATAAGATGCATTATCAACATTTTAAGTTTCTGTCATAGAGAAATGTGTAATTACACAAATTGCCAATAGATTTTGCGTTTTCTATTGAAAAATATGTAAATATGCTATTTTTATAATAGTTTTAAACCTTTTTATCGAGAAATAAGTAAATATGATACTTTTTCAATAGTTTTAGTCGTTTTCATTGAGAAATATGTTATTTTTCAATAGTTTGTCCTCAATTTTTTGCTAAGAAATATTTAAATATGCTAATTTTTCGATAGATTTGGTCTTTTTCATTGAGAAATATGTAAATTTAATACTTTTACAATAGTTTTTACTTAGAAATGTGTAAATATGCTATTTTTTCCATAGATTTAAAAAAATTTATTAAGAAAAATATAAATATATTATTTTTTGAATGGATTTAGTCTTTCTCATGGAGAACTCTCTAAATATACTACTTTTTCAATATATATAGTCTTTTTTGAGAAAAATATATAAATAGGCTATTTTTAATAGATTTTGTCACTTTTGTTGAGTAATATGTAAATATGATACATTACTAAATATTCTAGTTTTTTATTGAGAAATATTTAAGTACAAAGCATTTTCAGCAGCTTTAATCTTATTTAATCGAGAAGTATGTAAATGTCTTTTTTATCGCGAAATATATAAATATGCTTTCTTCAATAGGTTTTTATCTTTTTTCTGGAAAAATATGTAAATATGCTAATTTATAAATATTTTTGGGGTTTTTTTTATTAAGAAATATGTAAATATGTTACATTATCAAAAGTTCCAGGTTTTTTATTGAGAAATATCTAAATCCAAAAAGTTTCAATAGATTTAGCCTTTTTTATTGAGATATATGTAAATATGCTACCTTTAAACAGATTTATTCTTTTATTATAAGTGTCTGTTATGCTGAGAAATATGTAAATATGTTTCAATAGATTTAGTTGTTTTTATGGGAAAATATGTAAATATGCTAATTTTTCAAAAGATTTTTGTTTTTTCGCTTGTGAAATATGTAAATTTACTACTTTTTCAATAGATTTTGTTTTTGCATTGAGAGAAATCTAGATTTTTCTTCTTTTATGTTGAGAAAAATGTAAATATGCAAATTTATCAATAGTCTTAGTCTTACTATATTTTAAGAGATTTAGTTTTTTTCATTGAGAAATAGGTAAATATACCACTTTTCAATAGTTTTATCTTTTTTATTCAAAAATATGTAAATATGCTATTTTTTCATAGATTGAGTCTTTTTTTATCGAGAAATATATAAATATGCTTTTTGCAATTTTTTGTCTTTTTTGTTGGAAAATATGTAAATATTTATAAATAGTTTTAGACTTTTTATTGAGAAAAATGTAAAAATGCTACATTTTTAATAGATTTAGTATTAGTTAAGAAATATGTAAGCATGCTACATTATCAATAGTTTTAGTTTTTCATTGAGAAATAAGCAAATATACTACGCTTTCAATACTTATATCTTTTTATTCTGAAATATGTAAATATGTTAATTTTCAAAATATTTGTCATTTTATTTAGAAATATGTAAATATCCTTTTTTTCAATAGATTTATAAAATGTTTATAAAAAAATTGATTAATATGTATATATTTTAATTTTTCAATACATTTACTCTTTTTTATGGAGAAATATGTAAACATGCTACTTTTTTAATAGATTAGAACTTTTTGTAGAGAAATATATAAATAGGCTACTTTTTCAATAGATTTAAACTCTTTCATAAAGAAATATTTAAATATTCTATTTTTCAATAGATTTAAACTTTTTTATTCAGAAATATACAAATATGCTATTTTACAGTAGATTTTTATCTTTGCTGGGAAATATATAAATCCGCTATTTGCCGATATATTTAGATTTTTTTATTGAGAAAAATGTAAATATGGTACGTTTTGCAAGAGATTTTTTAGAATATGAGAAATATGTAGAAATGCAAATTTCTCAATAGTTTTAGACTTGAGAAATATTCCTTGAGAAATATGTAAATTTCAATAGATTTAGTCTTTTTCAACAAAAATATGTAAATCTACTACTAATTCAATAGTTTTTATATTTTTAATTCAGAAATTAATATATAAGATACTTTTTCAATATATTTAGTCCTTTATATCAAGAAATATATAAATATGCGTTTTTTTCAATGGTTTTTGTTTTTTCGTTGAGAAATATATAAATTTGCTATTTCATCACTAGTCTTAGACGTTTTTATTGGGAAATATATGAATATGTTAATTTTTCATGAGTCTTAGACTTTTTTTAAGGAGAAAAAAAGGCTACTTTTTCAATAGATTTTTTTTCTGTTTAGAAATATACAAATATGCTATTTTTCAACAGATTTGCTTTCTCTCTTTCATTGAGAAATATATAAGTATGCTACTTTCTTAGATTTAGTTTTTTTTGTTTCGAAAATATGTTAATCATCTATAGATTTTGGTTTTTCTATTGGGAAATGTGTCAATATGTAAACGTGCACACACGTCCAAGACTTCCAACACTGCGGCTGATCGCTGAAGTGACCTCTTCAATCCAGAGCTAACCTCACCCGCGTTGTGATTTTTAGTGAGTTTATTTCTAACCGTGGGACAAGCTGTAGAGTTCTTATGATAGTGTAAACTAATTTTAAACTGAAAATTAGAAGAAAAAAACTGGAATTTCCTTGTTTACTAAATAAAAGGAAGGCAATCATTAATGTCTTTGATCATCATGAAGCAATCCACGTAGGATAAACTTATCGGCCATCATCCGTTAATAATGACTGCCACATCTTTATGTTTTTTTTCTATTTGGACAGGTAAAACAATCGTGGGAGAGTGGATAACGTTTGTATTTATTCTGTCTAATAGCATTGTGTGTCAAACACTGTACTTTAAACGATACGACAGAAGGCATTTTGATTCATAATTTTCCCAAGAACCTCAACTCAAACTCTTACTCAATTCGCTTATTACTTTTTTCTGAATCGTTTTATTTTTGAAATGTTCAATTACATACAATGAGCTTTTAAACGTAAATGTCTATTTTCATTATCTGAATGAATGGGTTAATTCATTTATGGCTTAATTTATTTGGCGCATGCGCGCGTGTGTGTGTCTGTGCTAGTAAACTATTTTGACTTGTTGCCATTTATTAAGACTCAGCAAAAACAGAAGAATTAATACTCACAGAACCTAACCAAAAATTAAAATAAAAGGACGAAGGTGCAAATGTAAATTTTAAGTAATGTTGGCATTCCAGAGATTTTTTTACAGTTGTCACTCAGAGCAGAGAGATGCGGAATGCCCTTAATTAAAGAATATAAATAAAAAGAAGAAACCTTTCAAATTTAGTGAGCAAGTCAAACAAGGGCGTTACGGGGAAATACAGGAATGACTGGTATATTTTTTGTTGCTTGTTCAACTAGATTCTCTTTTTTTATTCTGAGCGCTGAAATTATGTAAATTTGTTTTTATCATGTAGCCAATTCTGACTTTAAGTGGATGCTCAACTATCGTGGACTAAATATGAAATTGAATAGAGAGAAATCAAAGTTAGGAAGATTTTATTGTATCAATTGGAAAGTGGACGAAGTCATCATACTCTGAACATCATCGTTATTTTATCAGGACTGACCAAAGATCTCAGCAACAAAGTAGGCCGTCAACTTAGTCGATAAACGTCTAAACATTATCTGAAAATACATGGAGGGCTAAGAAGATACTGAGTGCTAATTGTGTTAAGAAAATCTTACTTGTTCAAATACTTAAGGTAATACGCCTTCTCTCTATAGCTTCTCTTCATAACTATTTATATAATTAATGGTGTAGACAAAACAATGCTCAATGTAGTTAAAATGTAAACGTAGGTATATTTGTAATTATATATATATATGCCTGTGTGTACGTGTGTATAAAAATTCAGATATACAGTAGAGGAAACAAATATTCGTACACATACAAATCTTTTTCATTACTTTCAAAACTGGCTCCCAGAGCCCTGATCCTTATCGGAGATAAGAATGTGTTTTCTGACCAATAGAGGTGCCAGGGAATTTGTAAAACAATTTTGGAGGGAAAAGTCCCCGATTCTTCGCAGTCTACCAAATCTCCATAAATTTGGAGAATCTTTGCCTATTTGGCAGTGAGAATCCAGCCCACCGTCTGTAAGGTCGACGATAGGGAGCTCCAGTCAACTTCAGAACCACTTTCAACCATAGAAGAAATTCCTGCTGGGTTGGGAAAAGACAGACCCTCAGCCCACTACTAAAAACCAATTGAAAGCTGCATTGCTTCCCCCACTCCTTCTGACGTGCCCACTGGACGTCTGTTGTCGACCTACGAACGCACTCAACTGCAAGATTCCTATATCTACCAACATTTTCCTACTCTACAAGAACTGTGAAGAAATCTGTGAGTGTTTCTAAATCTAACTAAATCTTAACAAAATTCTACTCGCTTTTAGGCGCTCAGAGGAATATTTTGAGCAAGCCTTTTTTTCTGTTACGAACATTTTCTCTTCCCTTAAAGGACATTTTCTCTTCTCCCTTTCTTTCACTCCTTATTGTCTTTATTCCTTTACCCTTTTTTTCTATATATGTAAATAAACACTTTCTTCTTTTATTGTTACACAGCGAGCGGGAGTTTTTTTTTTTCTTTATTGGTCCGCGCCTAAAAAGACGCAAACGAATAAAGAAAAAAAACTCCGCTCTAATCTTGCTGGTTTTTACTCGCGTTTTGTCAATTTTTTAGCCTCAATCCAATATTTTAACCTCAACACTTTGATGCGGGAACACCGGGACAAATTTCCCTGCATAACAGGAAGAAAACGAAAAATAAAACGATTAACACCTGACAGTTAATCGTTTTATATATTTATATTTTTTTTATGTTATCCCTGAAACTTTTTGAACTTTTGTTTCCACGGCAAGTTTGAGTTTTTTTTTTGTTTTTTTTTGTTTTTTTTTAGTTGTTTTTTGTTTTTACCTGCCTGCGTTTACTAAGTCGCAAGACTTTATTTTGCTTGTAGATAAAAACGCTAGAAATTATAAGGCGAACTTTTACATTTTTTGGCTGTGGTAGGATCAGGCTGGTCCTATTATGGTCGTGAATTTGGAGACGGTGAACATGGAGAAAATGTCACCGCAAAAAAAGTCGGCCTAAGGTGAGAGAAGACCCCAAAATGATGACAAATATTATGAAGCCCTAAAAGAAACATGAATCCTACATTAAAGGGAATGAGTTCCTTAACATCCCAGAGGCAATTGATGCCATGAAAACAAGGATGATCTCCCTACTGACCACCGACGTACGAACAATAAGATTGATTGGCGTCAGCAGGGAAACGATGGAGGGGGCATTGAAGAGCCTCAAGATAGACCAAAAACAACTAGCTAGAAAGACCAAACGTTCTATGGAAAATCTTGTTGGCTACGAAGGAAGAGGCGAAGAAGTTGGCGGGAAACACCCTAGCAACGAAGTCCGTTCTCCTACAAACTGAGTACTTGGGGACTAGAAGGACGAAAGTGAATATCAGCGGGTATAGGCTGGGAACCTTTTTGGCCCTGTACGGCGAGGTGAAGGAGGTCTCGGCAATAATAAGCAAAGCTGGGATTGCCACTAGGGACTTCGTTCTCCAGGTCACTTTGACACTAAAAAGTTTCGGGGAGATGCCCAACGTGTTAGTGTGCTGGGAGAGGACGATGCCCGTAGTTGTGAAAGGACGTCGTCCTTACCGCAGGTTATGTGGTGCGGTGTTACACATGGCAAAGGTGTGACCTGGAAAGAACACGATGCCGCGACCTAGCCAAGCAGCAGCAGCGGAAGTAGAAGTAGTGTTCGGCGAGGGTTCTGGGGGAGGATGGAAAGAGGTGGGGAGGAATGGACGAAAGACGCCAAAACAGCAGGAGGCCCCACAGCAACCACAACCCAAGGAGCGGCTGGAGCCGGAAAAGCAGCGCCAACCGCTGCCTCAGCGCCCAAAGGGCCAGTAACAAGAAAAAGAAGAGCGACAACAACAAAAGCAAGAACAGTAGCCTAAGCCGAAAAAAAAAAGCAGCAACAACAAGACCAACAACAATTGCAACAACAAAAGAAACAATAACAGAAAACTCACGACGGAAACAACAGCTTGAGCAAAGGTGTGCGGATTCAAATATGGAGGTGGAGGAAATGCCCCTATTACGATCCTCCTCTTTGAAAGGGGGAAGGGAGGAAGAAATGGAGGATAGACCAACAAAGAAAAAGCGGGACGAACGAGATAGGATGGATGGAGTCATGGAGAAATCCAGGTCTCAATCTGTCCCTTCGGTCGCAGACGAAAGTGAAGACATTATCCCAAAATCAATGATCCTTCCCTCTTCACCTACCCGGGCTACGTCCCCCACTCCCACCACATCCTCCCTTATTTCAACTTATACACCCCTCCTCCATCCACTTCTTCCCGCCCCACCTGGCCAGGGAGAAGAAGAAAAAGTATTTCCCCAAATAGTAAATAATAAGATGGACAGAAATGATTATTATTATTTAAGATTACCTCTTTCGACGTCATTACATGCGTAAAGGACACTAGGTTACCTGAAAGTGTGGTACCACTTGTACGAAGCCAAAGACGCTTTCCCAGAGGTAAGAGTATTCGGGTTGGGATCGCCTGACATGAAAAAGCTGGCCAAATTTTGTTATATAGGGCAGTAAAGCTAATCTATCCCATGGACATTGGCGGTATTGTCTTAGAGGGATATGTCGGAGTTATCTCCTCCTTTAGTTCCTTAATTCTTCAACAGGGGTCTCTCTCCCCTGGCTATAAATACTAGCTGATCCTTCACCTCGATCTCTTTTTTCCCTCAGGCCTTTGGGCCGCCACCTTGAGGTAAACCTCTTTTTTTCCTCAGGCGTTCAGCCTTATACCACCTCGCAGATGTGAGCCCTCACAAGATACAGTGTTTCCCAAATGCT